>CAUYPK010110586.1:0-36702 GCA_963574355.1 Loris lydekkerianus | reverse complement strand
TTTTGTCTTCCTCCTGGGGTCCAGAAGTCCCTTGCTGGCTCCCTGTATCCTCAAAGGGATGATCATAGGCAGATCCCACCGGCCAGAGATGTCTGGAGTCTTGTCTCCCCAGATTCGCCAAGTCCAGTTCTCCCTTACCATTTTAACATGTGTCAGAATAATTGTTTTTAACAATTGTTGAATGAATAATTCAATATGAATTAATGAATGAATACCTTGCCTGAGGTCCCATGGCCAAGAAGTGGTAGTAAAGTCCAGAGACTTTGTCACCTGCCTCTCTAGGAAGAAACTAAGCGCAGAAGTTCCTTTTACACACTGGACCTGGATTTTGGTGTCCCATTTATTTGAATAAAAGATTGTTCTTTCCTACTGAAATTAAAGAAACCTCTGACTTACTCTGTGCATCAATATCATCACCCATTGTTGTTTTATTAGTCACTGTTTAGGAAGTGTTTGGAAGGGTTTCCAAAGACTGTATTCACTTACTTGTTCATTCAGTCAGAAATATGGCTCATGTGGAAGGTGCAGGTCAGCCAGCGGGAACAGTGCAGTGGATGAGGGACATCTGCACAACCCTCCAGTCTGGTGAGCTGCTGAATATGATTCTGCTCGCTATGCTACTTCACAGCTACAGGGACAAGCTTGGCCCACAGCTGGAAACTGCATCCAACAGGATCATAATTGAGACCTCAAGTTGCCTGAGAACTGGCCACTAGGCTCAAGGGGTGGACTCTCCATGTGCTGGCACAATTGGTCTGACCACTACATTCATCCCCCCTCCAAACCCTCAAAAGACCATGAGAGCCAAGGAACACAAACCACCAGGTGTGACTTGCCCACCCTTGAGGATGGGAGGGGTGATCACTACCCTCTGAGGCCAAGAAAGGGGTTTAAGAGTCCCACAGCTCTGACACTAGAGCTGCTGCAAGAATTGACAAACACTATTCCGGCCCCTGGATGCACATCTGCACAGGCAGAGGGACTCTTCTGATCCTAACATTGGGAGAAAGCATGAGAATGAGAGATGCAGACAGATTAGCAAGAACCAGGTGTGGCCCCCAGATAAGCGCAGCTCATCCAAAGAAGGAAGTTTCTTTCTCGTCCATGTGGCAGCCAGTGCAGAGCTGGCAGGGCAGCTGGGCACATGAATCCTTTGGGAAAACCAGGCTCAGCCTCAGGGTGTGGCTCTCCATGCCCTGGATACAGCTCTTCTAGGACTCATGTGTTCATCTATGCAGCCAGATGGAAGAAGGGTGGAAGAGGAGGCAAAGAGAAAGTGGCAGCTGGGTCTGGAGGAAGCTCCTGGAAGTCGTCTGGCAATATTCCTGCTCACACCTCATTGCCAGGACCCAGTTGTGTGATCACAGCTGATGCAAGGGAGGCAGGCAGTGTGGTGAATACAGACAGCCACACAGCCACACACCCAGACACCATTCTGGTTGTGATACAAAGATGAGTCAGCTGGTGGAGTACAACTTCTGCCTTTGTTACAGTAGGGCAGAACAAGGGGACAGCAGGAAGGTCACCCCTTTCCCACCCAGCATCTGGCACTGCAATGGTGCATGAGTTCCCTGGGCAGCAAATGAAACCATTTAGCTGGGCTTTCACCATGTCCCTAGGCAAGGCAACGCCAGTAGTGAGCTTTGAGAGTGCTTTTCTGAGGACAGAATTAAAGGAGGGTTGGAGGAGAGTTCACCATGGAATTCCCATGTTGGGGATTCAGCCCTCCTAAGAACTCCCTCCTGGCTCATGAGAAACAAGACCATGGGCTGCCAAGATGGGCTGGACTTATGCTCTGTCTGACCTTGGCACATTGTTGCAGCCCTCTGTGTCTGCACCTCATTTCTAGTTGGGAAGAACGACAGGCTTAACTCAGGAGGTGGTTGAATTCTAAGCCCTTAGAACCAGACCTGACAAGTGGTAAGTGTGCTGCTGTTATCACTTGGACACCTCCATGAAGATGGCATGGACAGCCCATCAGTTAACAGCAACAGGACAGACGTGGAAAGCTGGGTAAGTTTCTCTCTTCTTTTTGACTCTACACATTAGAGAAACAAAAACCCAGAGCAGGGAGGAATTGAGGGTGGGTGTCGCAGAGGCTGACCCTACCCTCCACACCCATGTTTCAAGGTGAGAGACAGAGGGAAAAGAAATCACAGCAGTGAAGCCCCCTTCTCACCTCAGGTTCCTGAAACCAGACCTGGGCAGTGATGGGGGAGAGGGAGGTTGGCATCTTCTATGATATTAGAGTTTTAAACTGGACTAGATTGGACTTGTAATAATTATAACAAAGTTTCCTTAGATGTGATGGAATCTACTGAGATGGGATCTGCTATTCAGCAGAGAAAGGACATTCACTGTTGGGACCAGTCCCAAACTACACCGTGAGTTCTTTCCTAGTGGCTGGTGGAGACAAAAGGATGAGGGGAAATGAATAGCCAAAACACAAAGAGAAAGGTTTTTAAAGAGCAGCTGGGTCAAGGTAGCTGACTACTTTCAAATGTGAGGACCATGGACAGCCCCTTGCTCCAGGCTAGCTCCGTTTTTATTGTATATATCATGTTTTAATCATCAATTTAATGGAAAACCCCATGAAAGGCTAAATCCTTACATCATTGTTCTTGCTGGGCTTGCATTTTCTAATCAAACAATTTCTTTAAATAACTATGTTAATTAAACTGACTCACCTTTTACTATTATTGCTCTAAGTCAGTGGTTCTCAACCTGTGGGTCGTGACCCAGAGGAACTGTATTAAAGGGCTGAGACATTAGAAAGGTTGACAACCACTGCTCTAAGTTATTTCTGATCTTAACACAAACAGGGCGTGGGATAGGGAACACAGTCCAGGAGCAGGATGTCAAAGCAGACATAGATCTCAGGAGTGGTAACGGACACTCAAGAAGTCTTGCGCTCAGACGAGCTGGTGCTTCTGACCATACTGAGGTGACAGAATAAAGGAGATACTTTTATCCTTATCTAGTCTTGAGAGACCGTTTATCTCTTTAACAAGGTTTAAACATTCTGCATTCCCTAACTCCCCCAAAGCACTTATTCGCCCTGAGAGGGCAGCCTGCTAGTGATCTCGCAGTGGAATTGCACTGAGGCAGAGGTGAAGATCCAGGAAGGTATTTTCTCCTCCTCGTTTTAAAGGGCCAGGCTTCCAGTGCATTTTGCACCAGATTTTGGGTTTCTCTGATCCACTTCTCTCTTGTCTCTGTTCCCTTTTGCCCATCATCTGCAATCATTTTCTTAATTCAATTCCTAACCTACTTACAACTAACAATCGAATATTGGTTTTAAGCTTATTAAATCATTTCTAGCAATGCAAGCACATCAAGGTATGACTTTTCCCTTTGGTACCCATATGTGCATCCGCAATTCACCTCACCACAAATGAGCAAGGATGAGACAAAATCAAAAACTATTTTATTTAGACCAGGCATGGTGGCTCACACCTGTAAACCTCGCACTCTGAGAGGCTGAGATGGGTGGATTGCCTGAGCTCAGGAGTTTGCTGAGCTAGAGCAAGACCTTGTCTCTACTAAAAATAGAAAACTAGCTGAGCATGGTAGTGAGAACCTGCAGTCCCAGCTACTCAGGAAGCTGAGACAGGTGGATTGATGGAGCCCAGGAGTTTGAGCTTGCTATGAACTATGATGCCAGAGGCACTATAACAGAGTGAGACTCTGTCTCAAATAAATAAATAGCCCAATAGCAGAGATCCCATAATAAACTGGCTATGCTCACATTTCTGTTTTAAAGTTGACATGTGCTCAGCTGAGGGTAGCAGCCCCAGATGGTTCAGCTGTGTTGATGCCAATATCCCAGGGGAAGCCTCAGTGTTGAGGCAGCAGAGGCGGGAGGTCCTCCGGACTACTGTCCCTATATCCATCCTCTCTCAAGCATGACTCAGTGATCCCCCAGCCTCTACTAAACTGGGGTTGGTGAAAGGCAACTGACTACTTATAGCCTCACAAGGCTATCGGCCACAGGTTTGGACAGCTCCAAATCTTTCTTCAGTGATACTGAGTCCAACAGCCAGCTCCTGGTCACATTCACCCTTGTCCAAGCTCTGCCCCCTGGGACCATGCAGAGAAGCTTCTTTCTTCCTCCACTGGACAAAGAAAACACATACAGAGCTATCCCAGTGCTGCCTGTGGCATCTCTGAACCCTGGATATGAACAGCCTTTCTCTGGACACTGACAAGAGCATCCTCAAAGTCTTATAAAAAGCCTACGTGTTACCTTTCCAGTTCAGCTTAGTTCTAGGGGGGAAAATATGAGTCATTTCTAAGAGATAAGGATGTTTTTCTTTCTTTCTTCCAAAATCAAAATCTTGTTGTGGAGAAGAGGAAATGCGGGACACCCTAGTTGGCAGATGCAAGTTCAAACTTCCTCTACCAGGTACTCTCCTCATAATTTTCCTCAGGACATGCAACCCCAAGGGCTGCAATGCTCAGAGCTGCAAAATGGGAGGGGCATGGCTAACAGTGCTCATGGAGCACACCTCACAGAGCCCTGTGACCCATTAGACATGATTCGATGGCAGCTGTCATGAGAGACACAGTTGATGTTTTTACTCAGATTTGTCTTTCAGACTTAGTTGTCAAGGAATTTGGCATCAACTTCAACAAAGACAAGGTCAGGATTTGGACCCAAGTCCATCTATGTGAAGTGCCAAGTGCTTTTCCTCAATGCAAAATATTACAAAAAGGTCACTAAGGAGACAGGTACGTCAACTGCCATTTGTGTCACCACCTGGGTCAGGTGACTAGACCACTCGTGCCTCTTGCCCCCCGTGGGGCATGGCCTTGCATGTTTTCTCTGCCTGTGTGTTGCTTTGGCGTCTCCAAAGCTTCCCCTACGTCATCTTGTGCCCACCTTCACTGCCAGCTGGGGTGGGGAGGCCACATCCCCACCTTGTCTTACAGATGAAGGAAGTGAAGATCCAAGAGATTAGTAAGCTTGTTCCTGTGACTCAGAGATTAGTTTGAACCCAGGCACCAAATTCAGTTTTACTTAATAAATATCTCACTCTGTTTGAATGTATCTTACTTGCTGAACATTTGGGGGATGGTAAGAGGAGGGAGAGGGGTCAAATAGACACCTGTGACAGCACACACCAAGTCTAGCTCACCTGTCTTTTATCTGTACCTCTCACTGCAACTCGGAGGCTCTCACCACCATGCCCAGCTTTAGGGGAGAGGATTGGATCAAGGCTCAGGGGACTGAAGACAATTTCCATACACAGCACAGCAAGAAGGGGGAGGATCAGGGACTCCATCTCTTAGGGGACTCTCCTCCCATGAGAGGTCAGTCCAGGCTTTCATGGACACAGCCTCTGGGTAGGTACACATCTTACAGAAATTAATACATGACAGGGGAATATATCCTGAGTCTGCATGATGTGAGTTACTCACCAGCTCTTCAAGACTTCTGTAAACCCTGCTGAGGGAGGAGAACTGAGTCACAGTCTCTGAATGAGAATCAGAGAAAGGACTTGATTCTGAATCAAATCAGAATCAAATCAAACCATTGGTGGTCTGGATTTTAGCAGCACACCTTGGCAACATACACACACACGCTAACTTCCTCTTCCCTTTTGAAAAATGAGTAATTTTGACATCGAAGACAAGCCCACAAGTTAACTTTTCAATACTCCACAGGAAAATGTGTGCTGAAATACTAAGAATGCCACCTACTTTCACCCGTGATAGAAATTCTCTGTGTTTTTATGCAATTAGTGGGGCTGAAGGTTTTCAAACATGGAAGTTTCTTTTCCAGCCTGCATCTGGTTTCACTGCTACAAAAGAGTGTTACTTGATAGACAGTTTTAAAAACTGCAGGATGAATGGTGAGAACACTTAAGGAATTCCAAGATAAGAATGAAAGCAGGTTATATTTAGTTTCATTTAGAGAAATCTTAGGGTTCTTACTGCTCAATTTCCTCACTTCCGCTAGATACACGGAGAACAAGGTGTTCCTTTGAGGACCCCCTTCCTCACTGAACATTTCCTTCGCTGTTGAATATGGCTGTCCGTGGGGCTTAGCCAACCAACAAGGTGGTACATGGTTCAATGTGGCTAAAATGCCATATTCCATCCGTTTGGGTATAGGATTTCATTCTGAAGTAGTCATGTGACCCAGGAAGAACCAATCAGAAGCTTCTCTGGGATAGTCACGTGACTCAAGAAGAACCAATAATAGGCTTCCCTGTGGTTGATTAATGAATTTGGTGAAAGAGAAGATTCCCTTCCATTGTTGTGGGGCAGCTGGGCACAGTGGAAAATACTGAAGTGTCTTTACACCAAATAAAGCTAGCAGAGGTCTATGAAGCAAGATCTCTGTCTCTCTCTCTGAGGTGTAATTAATATTAGACATGCTAAACTTCCAAATTTTTAATTTTTTTTTCTTAAACGGGTTTGATTTGCCTTTCTATCACTCTGAATTCATCCAAACAACTATGACAAAAAGCTATACCCTAGTAGCTTAAAACATCAGTGATCAAAATTGTCACATTGCCCACTAAGGGTCAGATCATTATGAGCTTTGAATAACAGGACTATCACTGGCATTTGGACTTTATCCTGTAGGTAACAAAGAATCAGAGGATATTTTTGAAGAAGCAAAGTGCCATGGTTTGATTTTGTTTCAGAAAGACATCTCCAGCAGGAGGATGGCCAGTATGCCTTTCATTCATTAGTTTATGTAAATATTGACAGAGCCTCAGCTTACTTAGTGGAGAGAGAGAGAGAGGATGCATATTTTGAAACCACCCATTTCATGCCAGGAGATAGTTTTCCTCCTTAGTAACTAAGGTTATTTAAATAGCAATGAAAATTGAGTAATTCTTCTTGGTAAATAAAGGGTAAAAGCTTCAAAGAAACATCTCTCACATGGCTAAACCCCCATAGGTAATAGAACATGTGTCACAGTTAATAAGCACATCAATTAATAAAGGAACAAAAGATCTAGTCATAATAAGGAGGCTCATAAATTGTTTCCTCCACCTGTAATTCTTTGATGAGAGCAGCTCTGCTCTGGCTGATTTCATTCCTCATAGTGTTGGCCTTGAAGTCAGTCTGTCTTGGACCCAAAACCTCAGCCTTTGACAACCTTTATAGTTACTAAAGAAGCAGTGCCAGGCTTAGTAAATGAGCCAAGGCCTTGGACCTGGTGCCAAGTCTAGATTCTGCCTTGAATGCCCGAAATCTGCCTGGAACCCACAAGAGACACAGCACTAAGGCCCTGGAGTCTGGGTTCACATACCCGGTGGCAGCATCTGGGACCAACGCTGGCTAACTCTGTGCCCTTGGCTGTTCAGCTTCCAAAGCTCTGCTTTTTCCATCTATGGAATAAGTGGAATCATAAAATAAAGCCCAAGCTACAGAAGAGTTGCACAAATTAAAGACCCTTTGCTGTTAAAATTCAACCCATCAAAACATCTATATAAAAGATGTCCACTTTTATTGCGGGCATTCTGTGATTATCCCTCAAAGGTCCCTGTGGGGTATATTGATTATGAGAAAATGCTCCAAGTTTTTAGGGACAGAAACCTAGTAGGGGAAATGCGTTAGCTGAAGGCTATAGGAATATGGTCATTGTGATTGTGCATGTTTGCTCCAGGTACTTTGGCAGCAGGGGCAAAGCAACAAGGTATCCAACATGCTTCCCTCTGAGGTCATGCCAGCTGTCATGGACAGGACAACACCTGGGCTGGGCGTGATGTTATAACAACAGTGCTTCATGGGAATCTCCCAGGCAGTGTGCAGAGTGGAATGGTGGAACTAGGGTTCCACAACCACGGCCAAGGTCGCACTTGCCCGGTGCCTGTCAATGATCCGATCCATTTCTTGCTCCTTTCTCTGTCAGGAAACTGCATTCGCCAGCATCCTCATCTCCTGGTTTCTAGGTGTGTTTTCTCCATGGGAGGCATGGGTGAGAGGCCAGGAAGTGGGAGCTGGGCAGATGTCAGGGCACCCTCCTCTCTTGAATTGTGTCTCTGGCCCAGCCACAGCCACCTCCCCTGCTGTTGTCATGGCTTTCACCATGCTGTCCCTGCGTCTGTGCTGCAAGCACTCCCAAGCAGGTCTCCTGGAGGCCAAGCTTCCACTCTTGGCTCCAAGGTCACACCTTCCCTCCCTCTCTGTGGCCCTCCAGCTCTGGGGTGTGTAGCAGCTCCCTGGTGCTGCCAATCTCTGCGCTATCCTCCCCTGGTTTGCTCCTCAGTACAGAAGTGCGTCTGTGCTCTGAATCCCCTGCACAGTGTTCCCTCGGTTTGAAAGATTCCAGGTGGTTTCTGTCTTCTGCCTGCATCCTGACTTACATAAAGTCCAGCGAATTTGCCAGAGGGAGAGGTGTGGATGGACTGAGGTAGAGGATGAACCAGGAGAGTTTTGAACCCCAGTGGATGCAGGAATGGGAGAGAGGAAGAGTCAGGGAACCTACCAACTTGCAAAGATAATGGGAGTGCATAAGGACTGAAATGCAGACTGTTGCAGTTTATTTGTACCTTCACGTCTGCAATTCCAACCTCAAGTGAACAAATACAAGGAAATGTTCTACTTTCAGAATGACAGAAAGCCCCTCTCCCACAATATACAATTTTTACTGCTTAAAGGGGAAAATACCCCTCCCCCCCCAGTGTTCTCTGTGTCTTGATGATGACGGAGTCTCTCAGACATCAAGAACAGTTTATTTACTACAACAGAGAGAAATCTGGTTTCTACCTCAAAACAATTATGGTCTGCAAGTCTCTTTCATACTGATGATCAAAGGGAAGCATCTCAGTTAGTTGCCAAAGGTTAATTCTAATGGTTAGCATCCTCCAAATTGCAATGCCTATTTTGACTTTCATTTTATATGAACGACATTAACATTTGTAGGCATCTTTTAATGGGCTGCCCTGACCTAAAACTCTCCCCTCTCAGAATGCCTGCTGTGTGTGGTGGCTGGATGCATCTTCCCAGAGCACACCGGTGCTATCTTATGTCCTGTATAATAAAGTCTGTCTTCTTTAGTTTATCAGTTTAAGCTCTTCATTATAGAATTGTAGCCCAGATTGTTCTTAAAAGCATCAAGAGGGCCTGGCGTTCTGGCTCATACCTGTAATCTCAATACTTTGGGATGCTGAGGCAGGAGAGGCAAGTGGATCACTTGAGGCCAAGACTTCAGGACCAGCCTGGGCAACATAGCAAAACCCTGTCTCTACAAAACACTTAAAAAAATTAAAAATAGAATCGCTGCCTGAGTCAGCAATTCTATCTTTGAGTAGATACCCAAAATAGTTGAAAGCAGGGTCTCAAGTTTATAGCAATATGATTCACAATAGCCAAAAGGTAGAAGTGACTGCAGTATACATCAACACTTAAATGGATAAACAAAACGTGGTACATCCTTACACTGGAGCATAACTCAGCCTTAAAAAGGAAGGACATTTTGATATATGGTACAGTCACAAAAAGATAAACACAGTATAATTCCACTTACATGAAGTACCTAGAAGGGTTAAAGCCACAGGAGCAGAGAGTAGAATGGTGGCTTGGTGAGTGAGGAGCTGAGGTTTAGAGTGTAGAGGATTTCATTCTTACAAAACGAAGAGAGTTCTGGAGATGAGGTGCATAGCACTGTGAACATACTTAACACTCAACTGCTGTGCAATTGAAATTGTTAAGGTGGTGAATTTTGTGTTAGGTATATTCTACCACAGCTACAAAACCCCCAAGCTCTAGCCCAACTTCTCAGCTTCATTCTCTACCCAGCTATGAGGTCACCAAAGGCAGCCTGGGCTCTTACATCTGTAATGCCTCCAACCTGTACTACCTGCTGCTGTTAGGACATAGCAAGCCCCTCCCAGCAGAGCACACTCCCAACCAGGCCCACAGGGTTGTGCGGCCCCTTATGACTGGTCCCTGGGGACACCAGCACTCTCTTCCCAGTCACTGCCGTCTGTGAACACATCTGATCTTTTTCCCGCTGGGTGTGAAGTGCTTTGAAGGTTGGCATGATTCTGCCCCAATTCTGTCACTGCAGAATGTGGCATCAGATCTGGCATCTCATGTGGAATTTTTTAAATAGAGAAGTGTTCTTTGAGTCTTTCTTCCCAGGCAACTGAACAGTGGCTGGTTTGGCTAAAAGAGGGCAGAGGCAAGTTATCTGAGCTTCAGGTCGAATGTTCCTCTGATCCTTGGCAAGAGTCTTTCTGTCTCTTCATCTACAGGAGGAGAGCCTGTCTCCCCCACCCTCCCCACTCCTGCCTACAGTCAGTTCATCTTCCATTGCAGCCAGAATGACCCTGTAAGGTGCAGCCTTGTGTATCTCTATTGAAAACATAGATCAAATCACATCTTCTCTGCTGAAAACCTGATTAGAGCTCCCCACTCCCTCAGGACAAAAGCAGAGGCTAATAAATTCCTATTACTCCACATCTCACCTCTCCCTGCGTCTTGCCCCCGGCCATCTCCCACTGTCCATGCTGTGTGGGGTGTGCTGGTCACCTCGCTGTTTCCTCACTGTTCCTGAGATACACTGAGCTCACTCCCATCTTGGAATCTTTGCCTGGAAATACTGCCCCAGGTTGCCACATCTTGGCACTCACTCCCTCCAGCTCCCTGCTCACACGTCCCTGTATCAGGGAGGTCCTTTTCTGCTCTCAGTAAACCAGCAAAAACCGGGACACCCATGTGTGGGGCTCCCTGGGCTTCTGCAGCACCTCCCCACACTCAGCACTGCTGGCAAATACGCACACAATCTTTTGTTGTCTGGCTCCCACAACCAGAACTCACACCCTGAAGAGACGGAGACTCAGTACTCAGCCTGGCATGATGTAGGGACTGGGCGAGGCACTATGGAGTGGACGGACAGATGGATAGGGGTCGAATGAAGCCTGCATGGTCTGTCAGGTCCAGCACAAGAAAGATAATGCCAAGTTCCACTGTTAGTATCACCACCCTGTAAATATGGGATATCTACGCCACCTTCCTGTTCTATATACTCATCTCAACCCCCAGCTGACTTTAAGGAATTATCACAACAATCCTTATTGCTACAAGATAAAGCTCACATCAATGCCCTTGCACTCAAGGCCCTGCACAAGAAGACCTGAAGGAAGCCCAAGCAGAATGTTTACTGGTCAAGGAATATGCCAACACCTTTCTTGTGTTAATTCCTCCTCCTGGAAAAATGTTCTTTGCCATCTGCACCTGTCAAAATCCTCTTCAGATTCCAAAGGCCAGCTCCTCCATAAGCCCAGGCAGAGCAGAAACATGTGTGGGGCCTCACTTCTTAGAACTCTGAGAGCACTCAGTCTTTACGTCTCTCTCATAATTCATATTCTTCCCAGCCCTGTATTTTCCTCACTTTCAAAATGTGGAGGTGCTGGACTGGATCGTAATAAGATTCTAATATGTGCAATTGTGTGCATGTGTGTGTGCATCTGTCCTGGCACATGAAGGTAAGAGCCCAAACAAAGTGTCTATTATTATTAATAACCATTGGCCTCCCACAAGAATAAAGGCTTCTCAAGGGGACAGTACTTTTTATCTTAATGTCTTTGTCCTTAATGCCCAAGCTTTGAAATGTCCATGTTAGGTTGCATTCAGGGACAGAATTAATGAATGAAAGATTCCACTTTGGGAGATGTAGGGAGAGCGTAGGAGTCTGGCTTTAATTGTGGTGTTCTCGCTGCTTGCTGTCATTTCCAGAAATGCTGACCCAATTTCCTGCCTCCATATTTATCATCTTGCTTTGGAACATCTTCTGTAAGATAGTTTCTAATTTATTGGATTCTTTTAGACATTTGTTTTCTGCTTTCTTATTCTGCTCACATATTTTATTCTAATTTCTTTGATGTTGAGACTTAGGTCCCTATGTCCAAAATTTATTAACTAACACATAAATACTCTCTACCCAGTTTTGGGTGCAATTTATACCTCGGAGATGGAAAAATCCCTGTAAGGAATAAATTGGATTCTCTTGTATCTCACTTCTTTATCATCACAAAGCCATAAATTCTCTAAGTGGCAGCTTGTAACAGAACAAAGCTCCATGCCTAGAAATAACAAGGTTATCCCTAAAACCGAATTGGAATTTTCATCCTAAATGACTTCTGCGTGTCTTCAAATATTTTCCACCTGATTGTTATTTCTTTTTATCTGATATGACCTCTATACCACAGAGTTAATAATGAAAAATATTATTGGCCTAATGAGAATTAGCAATGATTCTATTTTTTTTTTTTTTTTTTTGCACAATGCAGGTAGAGGGGTGTTGGAGGAAATATCCAGGATACAAAAATAGGCTTTGTCAGTTTTAGCCTCTGTTTATCAAGCATGATTTTTCAATTTTATTGTTCAATTTTCAAATTACCAATTTTATTGAGGGCTCAGTACATAATAGCTGAAATTGTGCTGTGAGTTCTCTGTGGATCATTTCCTATCATCCTGACATAGTCCATTTTACAGATGGTAAAACTGAGTCATGAGATTAACTTTTCTGAGCTTTCACAGCTGGCTTAAAAAACGGTGGTGGCACCAACATTACAACCCAACTTATAAAAAGTTTGTACTTGAAAAACACCTCTTTAGGGAGAAAGTTATACACCTCTTTAGGTGTTTAAAGTTAAACACCTCTTTAGGGAGAAAATGCTTTGATTTTCTTCATAAAGGGATGATGTGCTCATTAAACAAAATATGAAAATAGAACAAAGAAAAGGGAAATTACATGGAATCTCCTTGCAACCCAAATGCATTGGGAAACTGCTTCTCAGTTGGGTTATTTTTGTTTGTTTAATAGGAAGACATTTCCTTACATAGTCATACAATTTTATAAGCTGTGATTTTCTCTTGAGATTATAAAAATAACTGTTTTCAATGTAGCAAGATTTGCTGTGTAAGATTTATACATATCTGGATGCATTATAGTCTCACAGTTTACTAAGCCAATTCCTTTCCTTTAGGCTATTTCAAAATATTGGTTGTCATAAACAATGCTATAATGGGTATCCTCGCGCTAAAAACTGCACGCAGGCTGGGCCTGAGTGAACGTCGGAGGCCCAAGAAAAGGGAAGGAGCCCTTACACTGGAGCCTTGTGAAATTAGTGGGTCAAAGTATATGAATATTTAAAAATTACTCAGTTTTTATTTTCAAATATCTTTCTACAAGGGTTATAATAATTTCTGCTGCCATTAGCAAATATGCATTCAGACCACAGAACATTTTTCTAGATTGTTTTCTTAAGAAATGTCTTCTTTCCTCAAAGGGCAAAGCTCCATTTACATGTTATCATTTCCCTTAATGCCAAGTCTTGTCCTTGCTTCTTTGTGCTACAGAGGGACTTTGAGCACAGCCTGACCCAGCACCTCCCAAACCAACTGAGATAATCAATACACTCATCTATCTCTCCAGGCCAACGGCAAGCCCTGGGGCAGGCACACAGCAGGTGCTTCATGCATACTTACAGGGCATCCAGGTTTTGAAAAAAGGGACTATGTGTTATGTATCATGATTTCAGTGACACTGCCTGACACACAGTAAATGCCAACTAAATACTTATTGTCTGCGGACTTGCCGTTGGTTCACTTCAGAGGCTGCAGGGCAGACAGATCTCACTGCTTGGGCATTTCCTCTTGATTTCTTGGGCCTCAAGCATTCAGTCAAGGTATATATATTTATTAAACACTTGCTGTGTGCCAGGACCTGCAATAGGTAACTAGGAAATAGAGATAATCCTGAAAACATCTTCTGGAGGAGCCTCGTTTCACACACATGACAAGTGTGAATGGGGGAAGCCCCATTGAGGTGTGAGTGGGGCTCACGTGGGTGCTTCCGGGAGGGGACCACCCAGCCTCACTCTCCTCACAGCAGTTGGGGAGTCTTCACAGAGTGACAGCCCTGGAGCTGGACCATGATTGTAACGGGCTAAATTGCATCTTCCCAAATCTATGTCCAAGCCCCAACTCCCGTATCTGTGAATGCAACCTCATTTGGACATAGAGTATTTGAAGATGGGATTAAATTAAGCATCTTGAAATGAGATCATCCTGGATGTCAGGTGGGTCCTAAATCCAGCAGCTGGTGTTCTTATATGGAAAGGAGAGATTTGAGGCAGGAAGACGGGAGGGTGGGTCCATGTGAAGATAGAGGTAGAAACTGAAGGGATGCTGTCTCCAGCCAAGGAGCACCAGGGGACACCAGAAGGAACAGGAGGAAGTCTGGGTGTGGTGGCCAGTAATCCCCACACTCTGGGAGGCCGAGGTGGGTAGATTGCCTGCTCTCAGGAGTTTAAGGCCAGCCTGAGCAAGAAATAAAAACAAACTAACAAACCAAAAAACCATCTCCAGGCATTGGGCACCTGCAGTCCCAGCTACTTGAGAGGCTGAGGCAAGAGGATCACTCATGTCCAGGAGTTTGAGGTTGCTGTGAGCTATGATGCCATGGCACTCTACCGAGGGTGACAGAGTGAGACTCAAAAAAAAAGAAGTGATCGGAAGGCAAGGAAGCAAGGAAGGCATCTCCCAGGGTCTGCTGACACCTTATTTTCAGACTTCCGACCCCCAGCCCCATCAGAGAATGAGTTTCTCTTGTTTTAAGCCACCAAGTTTATAGGAATTTCCTATAGCAGCCATAAGAAACTAACATGGTGATGTGGAAAACTCAAGGTGAGTTCCCTGCAGGTTCCTTCCCTGTCTTCTCCAGACCTGTTATGAGAGGTCAGATTCTAGGGCATGGGTTGAGGCAGAGTCCCACCTGGGCTGGTCCCTAGGTGCTGGTCACTGAGCCTGCAGCTCTGGCTCTTTCTTACCTGCCTCTCCCTCCTTGAGGTGAAGTGGCCTCCTCCCTGATCTGAACCCTGACACTGCAGCACTGTTTAGGAATGAGCTCAGCATTTGCCAAGGGGCCAACTGTCCCCCCTGCCTGCCTCCCTAGGGGTGCCGTCCTGAGCACTGACGGGTGAGGTGCAGGGCCCTGGCCTCCGGTGTGAGGGTGTAGAGTCGGCTCACAGGACGCAGGATGAGGCTCCATGTCTGCCAGCTCTGTTCCCAGAAATGTCTTTACTGAAGTTTGGGGGGCAAGCCTAGCCACGAAATGGCACTTGGGGTTTCTATAGCATTGTATTCCTTGAGGGAGTGGCACAGCTGTGGTCTGGGGTGGGATTCAGGTATTATAGCCCCCTGAAAGCAGTGACCCTCCACCAGAGGTGAGGCACATTTGATGATATCTGGAGACATTTTTGATTGTCTCGACTTGGGGGATGGGAGTGCTTGGGACATTTGGTGGGAAGAAGCCACAGATGTGGCCCAACACTCTACAGCACAGACCCCACAGCAGAGAATTATCTGGCCCAAAATGGGACTACTGTTGAGGTTGAGAAATTTTGATAATGCCTTCAGAATCCCACTGTGAGTTCTGACAGGTGAGAAAAGTTAACCAGAGAGGAGGAAGAATTGCCATTTCCAAAGGCCACCATGCAAGGGGAAGAACACAGGTGGAGAGCAACATGTCTGGACGGAGAGCAGCGAGTCCAGCTGAGTGGACGTCTGAGGGTGTGGGTGGAGCACCATGCTCTGTGGTCTGAGGGTGCTGGGAGGAGAGCAGCGAGTCCAGCCGAGTGGACGTCTGAGGCTGTGGGTGGAGCACCGTACTCTGTGCTCTGAGGGTGCTGGGAGGAGAGCAGCAAGTCCAGCCGAGCGGACATCTGAGGCAGCAGGTGGAGCACCGTGCTCTGTGGTCTGAAGGTGCTGGGAGGAGAGCAGCAAGTCCAGCCGAGTGGACGTCTGAGGCTGCGGGTGGAGCACCGTGCTCTGTGGTCTGATGGTGCTGGGAGGAGGGCAGCAGGTGGAGCACCGTGCTCTGTGCTCTGAGGGTGCTGTGAGGAGAGCAGCAGGTGGAGCACCGTACTCTGTGGTCTGAGGGCTCTGAGAGAGCCCCAGCTGCGGAGGGCATGGGGCAGGCTTGTGTGAGGTCCTCATGTTTTATGATACTAACAGAGTGATCATCACAGCAGAACTACATGGTTATCCTGCTCTCCCCAAGTTTAAACCTGCAGCACATTATTTCAGCTTTTTACAGTGTCCCCAAGACAGAGTTTCCTACTGTTGAGATGACAAATTACTACAAACTTGGATTAAAATAGCAAAATGGATTATCCTGTGGTTCTGGAGGTCAGAAGTCCAACATGAACACCTGGCAAGATTGTGCTCCTTCTGGGAGCTCTTGGGGAAACTGTTTCTCACATTTTTCTGGGTCTGGAGGGACCCGTATTTCTTGGCTCAAGACGCCTCTGGCTACCATCTAAGCCAGGAGTGGCAGGGCAGAGGTTCTCACGTTGCATCACTGTGACCTCTTCTGCCTCCTCCTTTCACCTTTAAGGCCCTTTGTGATTATCTTAGTTCTACTCAGATAATCTGGGATCATTTCCCCATCTGAAGGATAGCAGGAGAGCAACCTTAACTCCACCTGCACCTTAATTCCCCTTTGCCACATAACATACATGTCTTCAGCTCCCAGGGATTAGGATATAGACATCGTTGGGGGGGGGGGGGGAGGTATTTTTCTGTACACCATAGATACTCTTTTTATCGATAGAAAATAAACCAGAGCTTCACAGAGAACAGATGATGTGTCTGAACTTGCAACAAGGGAGCTGGTCTGTCTGCAACCAAATCCACCAAGCTGGGCTGCCCTCGGCTGAATCCAGGTTTTTAACCACAGGGCTTTCCAGCTCCCCAGGACCGATGAGCTGTTGGTGAGCACTTTCTATTGTGCTTGGCCTTCACTTCATCTTATTCAATCCTCTAACAATGTTGGGAGGTGCTCACTTTTCCTTGTTAGTAGAGTAGCAAAGATGAGTTGGGGCAGTAATGAACCTACCCAAGGCCTCAGAGCTCTCAGCACAGCTCTTCTCAGTGGGGGCCAGGCTGGGGCCTTGCCTGCCACCCTCCCTGCTGTCAGGTATGGAGTCTGGGTCTATGATCTTGCTCCCTGTATCCCACTACTTGGGGGGGGGGGGACTTTTAGGTGAGAGGTTTGGGTTTGTTTTTTATCAACTCCACAGCTCATCAAAGGAACCCAGACTGGGACTCAGAGACCCAACTAAAATCTGGAATCTTACATTTCCCCTCCATGAGTGTTGAAGAGGACATGGGACTGGCAGGCTGATCACATCGCACGTTAGTGTAATCCCTGTTCCCAGTAAGGTGGCAACAGTAAGTGGGAGCCTTTACCCCAGCCTCATTCTGCAATCAGTTTTCTGAGAAAGACACACAGAGAATTTTGACAAATTATCAAGCATTGAGATAGTGGGTCTTTCCAGAATTCAGGGCTACAAATAGGAAGGAGTATGTGTACACACAAAATGACAGCCACACACACACAGGCCTTCCCACGTAGGACACAAAAGTCATTCCCATCAGACCACACAACCCCAAGTGGAAACTGGTGCTGGGAATGTAAAGAACTTCAGGGAGGGATGAGGTTGACTAGTGTCCCTTAAAATCTATTTTTACTTGCAAGCATGAGCAAAAGCAAAAGAGTTTTACTTTTTCAGGAGAGTGATCCTTGTGAATTTTGCTGCACGAAGACTTAGGTAGTGGACAGTCTGTGGGTAAAAGGAATTTTACTCCCATAGAGCACTGGGTGCCTAGGTAGAGTCACACCTGCAGAGCTCCTGATACAGCCCAACAGCATCTCACAGACATTTTGTGCCTGGGTAGAGTCACACCAGCAGAGCTGAGATAGCCCAGCAATGCATCTCACAGACATTTTGTGCCTAGGTAGACTCACACCTGCAGAGCTCTGGTGACAGCCCAGCACCGCCTCTCACAGACATTTTGTGCCTAGGTAGAGTCACACCTGCAGAGCTTTTTTTGTGCCTAGGTAGAATCACACCTGCAGAGCTCTTGAGATAGCCCAGCACCACATGTCAAAGACACTTTGTGTCTGAGTAGAGTCACACCTACAGAGCTCCTGAGACAGCCCAGCACCGCATCTCACAGACATTTTGTGCCTAGGTGGAGTCACACCTGTAGAGCTCCATGACAGCCCAGCACTGCATCTCACAGACATTTTTTGCCTAGGTGGAGTCACACCTGCATAGCTCCAGTTATTGCAGTACCGCATCTCACAGGCGTTTTGTGCCTGGGTAGAGTCACAACTGCAGAGCTCCTGAGACAGCCCAGCACCGCATCTCACAGACATTTTGTGCCTAGGTAGAGACACACCTGCAGAGCTCCAGTGATAGCCCAGCACCGCATCTCACAGATATTTTGTGCCTAGTTAGAGTCACATCTGCAGAGCACCCGAGACATCCCAAAACCGCATGTCACAGACATTTTGTGCATGGGTAGAGTCACAGCTGCAGAGCTCCTGAGACAGTCCAGCATTGCATCTCACAGACATTTTGTGCCTAGGTAGAGTCACACCTGCTGAGCACCTGAGACATCCCCGAACCGCCTCTCACAGACATTTTGTGCCTTGGTAGAGTCACAGCTGCAGAGCTCCTGAGACAGCCCAGCACCCCATCTCACCGACATTTTGTGCCTAGGTAGAATCACACCTGCAGAGCTCTTGAGACAGCCCAGCACCGCATCTCACAGACATTTTGTGCCTGGGTAGTCACACCTGCAGAGCTCTTGAGACAGCTCAGCAATGCATCTCACAGACATTTTGTGCCTAGGTAGAGTCACACCTGCAGAGCTCCAGTGACAGCCCAGCACCACCTCTCACAGATATTTTGTGCCTAGGTAGAGTCACACCGCAGAGCTTTTTTTGTGCCTAGGTAGAATCACACCTGCAGAGATCTTGAGACATCCCAGCAGTGCATCTCACAGACATTTTGTGCATGGTAGAGTCACACCTGCAGAGCTCCTGAGACAGCCCAGCAATGCATGTCACAGACATTTTGATGTGTTTTCTAAGTTCCCATTTCATGTTTTAAGTATGTTTCTAAATTCCCACTGCACATAAATATGAGCAGAGCTTGGGTTCAAGTCCTGCCTTTCTCACCTCATTCCTACTCTAAGATACAAAATATATAATTTTTTGTGTGTATGCATGTGCTTTTAGAGTGCTTTTTATCTGTCTCTTAATGTTAAGTTGTCCACGGGGAATATGAATGGGGAATTTAAGGAGGAAATTTGAAGCATGTATTTTAAATCTATATAAATGCTGAAAAATTGTTGCTCACACTTTTTAAATCTTTTAAACTTTATAAAATGTACACATGTTATTTTTAAAATAAGATATGAGCAGACAGATAACCTCAGAATGGGAGAAGGTATTTACATGCTATCAATCTGACAAAGGACTGTTTACTAGAATCTGGAGAACTCAAACTAATCAACAAGGAAAGAGCAAACAATCCCATTAATAATTGGGTGAGAGACATGAACAGAACTTTCTCTGAAGAAGACAGATGAATGGCTAAGCACATGAAAAATGCTCATTGTTCCTAATCATCAGAGAAATGCAAATCAAAACCACCCTGAGATATCACCTAACCCTGGTGAGATAGCCCACAACACAAAGGGTCAAAGCTGCAGATGCTGGTGGGGATGTGGAGAGAGGAAACACCTTTTCACTGCTAGTGGGACTGCAAACTAATATAACCTCTACAGGAAAAAGTATGGAGAACGCTCTAAGAACTCAAAATAGAACTTCCATTTGATCCCACAGTCCCATTACTAAGCATCTACCCCAAAGAAAAAAAAATCATTTTACTTTAAGGACATTTTCACTAGAATGTTCATCGTAGTTCAGTTCATAATTGCCAAGTCATGGAATCAACCCAAGTGCCCATAAACTCATGAATGGACTAATAAACTGCAGTATATGTGTACCATGGAGTACCATTCAGCCCCCCAAAAGATGGAGACTTTACATCGTTTGTATTTACTTGGATGGAGTTGAAGAACATTCTTCTTAGTGAAGTATCATAAGAATGGAAAAGCAAGTATCCTATGTACTCATTACTAATATGAAACTAATGGATTAACAACCACACATGTGGATGAGAGGAAAACAAAATTAAATTCAAGGAGGGGGAGAAGGGAACAGAGAGATGGGAAGAGGGTGGTGGATTGGCGAGCTCTCACCTAATGTGCACAAAGTAAGTGTATACAGCACACTCCCTGCGTGAAGGGCTCAACTACAACTTGAACTCTACCCAACAAAGGCAAACAAGGTAACCTAATCATCTGTACTTTCATTGTAATCTGAAATTTAAAAAATAAATATAAAAATAAGATCTGAGCTTAAACCCAGTTATATGGTATAGCAAGAAAAAAGAATTCACTTTTTAATTTTCTTACTGAACTTTAAAAAGGGATAAAATGATAAAATTCATAAAAAATTAGAATTTGTACATTTTTAGACAATTGTGTGGAGGAGTGTGAAGTGTCTTTGAATGCTTACATATTTGATACTGGTTTAACTGAAGAAAGGTTCTTGCTGGCGTTTCAGGATTAGTCTAGTGTTATCCTGATGATTAAGAGATAAATAAAGATGTGTGACAAATCTTTCTTACTGCCCCCCCCAAAAGGAAAAAATCTCAGATAAGATTCATAGTTCATTTTAATGATGAAGAAAGTTTCCAAAATGTTTGACTCAGTGAGCAGGTTTTTTCCCAAGGTTACTACACTCAGACAACAACTCCAAGGCAGAGCTTTCCCCAGACATGGCAGCAAGCTTCCTGCACTGGAAAAAAAAGATTGTGTGTCCGATGCAGCAAGGAGGGAGTGGTCAGACCTGAGACTATTAGTTAACTTGAATATCATGCAAACTCAGAGTCAGGAGCAAAATTCAATGCACCTGAATTGGTCATCAAGACTTACCAGAAGGTTTCTCCCAAGATAGTAAGAGACACCACCCAACGGGTTTCAGATATTTTCAGAACACAATATGATGTGGATAAATCCACTGGTGAAAAGTTTCACCCAAAGCAGCCTGAAGGTGTCATACCAAACCAGCCTTGATCAGCATGCAGATCACTGCTCTGTTGGACAAATGGTTGCTGTTTATAGCTTCATATTCATGTGACTCTGGATTTGGATTTTAAACAGCTGGAGACATGAGGTATCTCCAGAGAGGTGTCCTCTTCACCTCAGTTTGCATTCCCACGGAGGCAGGAATAATGCAACAGCACCTGTTCATGGGCCGAGAACACTCTGGGCAGGCTTCCTATGATCTTCAGTACTTGGTGATGAGTGGCAGTGTGAAGCGTCACTCCATGCAGTGAAAGACTCACGCCTACCTAACGGAGCGGTGCAAAAATCTCGGAGAAAGTTTAATACCACACAAAAGGCTTCAAAGAAAGTTTGTGCTTGTGACCTGCTCCTTTGGAACCTCCCCAAACTTTTAAAGAGCTGGCACCTCAGCTACCAAGGAATACTTGGGTGAAAAGGTAGTGCAGGAGATGGGTATTGACATATCAAACCTGAACATATGTCTTTAAGTGAATTTAAAGTGAGGCCTGCCCTTTCCTCCTTTGATATTTCTTCCCTGATTCAACATATAGTTATGAAGAACTTGCTTGCTGTGTGCCAGGCACTAAGTTAGGTGTTGAGGATGCAAAGATGAGCAAAGTAGGGAAGGTGCTTCCCTCAGGGAATCTACAGATGTGACTGGTTTATTCTCTGGCTTTCTAAAAACAAGTTAATGACTAAATCATTACCAGCTGGGACATCGTGCCAGGAAGGAGGTGGACAAAACACTTCGGAGGGAATGGGGATGGGAAGTGAAGTGGGAACCGAGCTCAGATGAAATGTAGTCAGGGATACCCTCCGAAGAAATGGGGCTCTTGCTCCTGCTTTGGCTCTACCAATTAGCCACATGCGACTTTGGACAGGACACAGCCTCAGCTTTTCCTTTGCATCTTGGAAGACAGCAAGAATAGCGGGTGAAGCCTTCGACTACAAGTCAGACCGCAAGTTAGAGCCCCATTTCCACTGCTTACTAGCTGTGCTACCTTGGGTGAGAGGCTTAACACCAGAAACGTCCACTGCCCTCTCCACGCCATGGGAGGCGTTAGTGAGCAGTTGATGAGATCCTTGTGCATTACTGGTGTGTTAATATATGCAGGCACTCACTCACAGAAACATTCCGTAAATAGCTCAGTGCAATTCTACCTAAGGGAGCTGCAGGCTCAGTGTTCCCGGTGTGGATCTGAGGTCTGAATGCCAGGGTCCAATGTCACAGCCCCACGGCCTGCCAGCTGCGTGTGTGGCAAATCACCCAATCTCACTGCAAAACTGGGCATTGTTATAATACCTAGCTCATTTTATTGCTGTGGGAATTAAGTGAGATACTTTCGTGTGTGTGTGTGTATTGTATGTATGTGTGTCTGTAAACACACACACATGCACAGGTATAGATCCATATGTAAACACACATATGTATTATTTACAGCAATGTTGACTCATATGAATTTAATAAACTTGACTCCTTGTTGTTATTTATTTAATTTGTATGACCTGTCCGTTCTGTATACCTGATTCAGTAATCCTGCCCTGGATGAAGAATCTTCTTGGAAAGCACTTCCAGGGCCTTCATAAAGGTCTCCTTCAATGACACACTGGACCACGTCACTTCCGAGTTTCAATCCATCAATAAGAAGAGCAAACCCAGCCCTTTAGGCTTCACCCCCACAGGCCCCCTTGGGTTGCAGTGCTTCTCCCCATTGTCTGCCGGATACCTTTTCTCCAGACTCATTCCTACGTGGCCCACAAGTCACAGACTAAGCATGCCAGAGGAACGCTGCCTTGCCAACTCCATGGCTGCCCAGCCCCCATCTCAGGCTGGGCTGGGAGCTCCACTTGGCGCTCCTGCAGGCTGCTCTGTGATTCTCAGTCACACCTCATCCTTGGTGCAACAGGAGCCTTTCCACCTACACAGCTGCTCAGATGCAGGGCAGAATCTCATCCATTAATTCCTCCCAGGGGCTGGTCTACTGCTGGTTGGTCTACAGATGGTTGTTAAAGAAACAAAGGGCCAGGTTGAAGCAGGTGGATTGCTTGAACTCAAGAGTTTGAGGTCTGCCTGAGCATCAGTGACACCCCATCTCTACTAAAAACGAGCTGGGCACTATGGTGGGTGTCTGTAGTCCCCGCTACTTGGGAGGTTGAGGCAAGAGAATCGCTTGAGCCCAAGAATTGGAGGTTGCTGTGAGCTATGACACTGCAGCACTCTACTCAGGGTGACAGTAAGAGGAGAGGGAAGGGAAGGGGTATGGAGGGAAGGGAAGGGAGAAATCTGCATAACAGCCCAGTGAGGTAGGTACTACAGGGTCATTGTTTCAGATTAGGAAACTGCAGTGCAAAAAGTTATGCAGAAGGAGTTAGGTGACTCCAGCCCACCAAGGAGGAAGACAAATGTCCTTGGCAACCCAGCCAGGTTTCCATTTGTGGAATAAAACTTCCACTTCCAAGTGTGGCTGCTTTGAAACTAGTGACATTCATCTTAGGTATAGAATATGGCACTGAAAATTTCCAGGCACCTATGCAGCAGGGAGGTATAACTGCTGCTGTATTAATTCAAAACACCACACAGCACTACCACATACCCTTGTATGTAGTTGTGCACAGACCCAGAATTTCAAATTTGTACACATATGCACATAGAAAAAGGGATTTGTGAGCCATCTGAAAGGGTGGAGAGTATTATTCAAATCTCTTCCAATTCTGAGATTTTAGAATTGGTAAGGTAACTATAGCAGTCAGGGTTGTCCAGACAAACCAAAGCAATAGGATATATAGAGATATTGTATGTAAGAGAGATTTGTTATGGGGCTTGGCTCATGTGGCTATGGAGGCTGAGAAGTCCTGACACCTGCTGCTTGCAGGCTGGAGAGCCAGGACAGTGGTGGTATGATCCGTTTGAATCTGGAGGCCTGAGAATGGGGGCTGATGGTGTAAGTCCTGGTGGAGCAATGATGTTTAAGGGCAAGAGAAGACAGGTGTCTCTGCTCACGCAGGGATAGCTAGTGACTTCTCTCTTCCTCCACCATCCAGGCCCTTAACAGATTGGCTGAAGCCACCCACAGTGGGAAATGCCATCTGCTTTATTGAGTCCACCTATGCAAATGGTGATCTCTTCCGGAAACATCCTGACAGACATACTTTGAAGTAATCTTCTACCAGCTATGTAGGCAGCTCCTAGCCCAGTCAAGCTGGCACATTAAAATGAATCATCACACAGTTAATTAGCAGACTTTAAGAAAAGTTCCCTAATATACTGGAAAGCTCCTTTTCTCCAGGGTAGATCTCCAATCTAAACGCAGATGACTTCCACCAGAGAAGGGTCTTTGAGAAAGTGACTTTAAAACTTGTCCTGAAGTCTAGTGACATTGTTCCAGCCAGCCATGCTATAAATCCAACAGTTTCCATTTATGCCTTGTCTATCCCTGGGTCAGCTTGGGGAAGTTGGCATCAATCTCACCAATGCCCACATGACTTAGTGTATGAGGGAATTTGGGCAACCGGGTCATCTGTCACACACCAGTGCAGGAATGGCCACAGTAATTCATGAATGGCACATGCACAACTGATGGTAAAGAAACTCTCTCCTCTCAGCACCTTCACAGAAGTGCAGGCAGCCAGCCAGCAGAGGCATGCTCTGCCATGGTGTGAACTTCTTCACCAATTGCAGCACTGTGCTGCCAGCAATGATCCCAGAAGCAGAATGCCTGCATTCAAGGGCTAGTGAGGGGTGGGTGAATGCACAGTGTACAGTACACAGGCAGTGTGAGCAGTGGGTGAATGCACAGAGCACAGCACATGGGCAGTGTGAACAGTGGGTGCGTGCACAGTGTACAGTACACGGGCAGTGTGAGCGGTGGGTGAATGCACAGAGCACAGCACGTGGGCAGTGTGAGCGGTGGGGGCATGCACAGTGTACAGCATATGGGCAGTCTGAGTGGTGGGTGTGCGCACAGTGTACAGCATATGGGCAGTCTGAGTGGTGGATGTGCGCACAGTGTACAGCACACAGGCAGTCTGAGCGGTGGGTGTGCGCACAGTGCACAGCACACGGGCAGTCTGAGCGGTGGGGGCGCGCACAGTGTATAGCACACGGGCAGTCTGAGCGGTGGGTGTGCGCACAGTGCACAGCACACGGGCAGTCTGAGTGGTGGGTGTGCGCACAGTGCACAGCACACGGGCAGTCTGAGTGGTGGGGGCACGCACAGTGTATAGCACATGGGCAGTCTGAGCGGTGGGTGTGCGCACAGTGCACAGCACACGGGCAGTCTGAGCAGTGGGGGCGCGCACAGTGTACAGCACATGGGCAGTCTGAGCGGTGGGTGTACGCACAGTGCACAGCACATGGGCAGTCTGAGTGGTGGGTGTGCGCACAGTGCACAGCACACGGGCAGTCTGAGCGGTGGGTGAGAGCACAGTGCACAGCACACGGGCAGTCTGAGCGGTGGGTGTGCGCACAGTGCACAGCACACGGGCAGTGTGAGCGGTGGGTGTGCGCACAGTGCACAGCACATGGGCAGTGTGAGCGGTGGGTGTGCGCACAGTGCACAGCACACGGGCAGTCTGAGCGGTGGGTGAGCGCACAGTGCACGCCACATTAAGTCCCTTTACTGCTGCTCCTATCTCCTCCTTCATGGTGACCATGTTGTGCTATTTTATCAAAGTTATACAGAAAACAGTTCAATGAACTAAATAGCTCTGCGAGTTTTGTTTCAACAATCCCACTCACTTTCTCGTCCATTTGTGCTCCCCCCTCCACTCTGCTCCTTCAGGTCACAATGTTGGCATGTCAGTCCTGTCTCTGAACGGTAGACCTCTGGCTCTAGGGGTTCTAGCAGTCCTTCTCCCCAGTCCCCCAGAGACCCCCTCGTCCGTCTCACTCCCACATTTCCTCATGGAGTATTACTGTTTTTTTTTCTTATTAGATCGATATTCAGGGTTTAGGTGGTTATGATTAGGCATCACATAGACAGATGACCCATGCAGTAAGGCTTACTATGCACAGATGATGTCCTGAACAACATCTCTATTCTCTGGAGTTAATAATGTCTTTTCTATTAAGAGTTTTTCTCAACTTCTCATTAATTTAACCTCAGATGCTTTACCAACTGAATAAACCTCCCAAGGATACTTCAGGAATGGTAGCATTTTACTCTTCCTGAAGAAGTCTCTCCCAGGGTCTTACGACCCACTCCGCTTGGAACAGTCGAGTCTACACAGGAGGTGCAGCTGACACCTCTTCAGCATGCACCCCCAGATCTCCTGTGCCCCTCACCCTGTGGGGGCCACAGCCCCTGGGCACCATGTCTCTCTCCTACCTGATTTATTTCTTCATTTTCCCTCCACCTCATTTTCCTAATACTTGAGAAAAAGTCCATGGCAGGTACAATTTTTGAAAGCTAGAACCTGTGGAAATATACACTCTCCCAATTGACTGAGCACTGCCTTCTAGCATTTGAGAAATTCAAAACTAATCTGATTCTTCAGCCTGTGACAGCTCATCAGACCTGAAATTTGTCTTGGTCTCTGTCATTTCTAAACACCGCTCCGGACCTTTTGGGGGTTTCAATCTGGAAACGCGTATATTTCAGGGGTCTCATTATCTCACTGATGATTTCTTCCACTGTGTTTTCTCTCTTTTTGATGTTAATGTCTCTGAAATGGTCTTTTAATTTTCTTATCTTTTTTCTCATATTTTCTTTTAGTTTCTTTATCCTGCTTTATAGGAGAGTCCCTTACCTTCCAACATATCTTTTGAGCTTTTCATTTCTGCTTTTAGACCTTCAATTTTATGTGAGCTCTGAGGTTGGTTCTCCAAATTTAAAAAAATGGTTATTTCTTGGTTTATACTTATAAACATCTTCGTATCCCTCTGAAAACTGGATACAGTTATTTCAATGTTTTCAGAGTTTCTATTTATTCTAAACTTTGTTTTGTCTATTTGATTGTTTAGATCTTGATGTTTATGTTAGAAAATTTGCTGGGATGCCTATAATCTACGTCGTCAGTAACCTGACCATGAATGATGCATGTTGACTGTGAACTACACTCTGAGGTGTCCTGGGCACCCTCTGACACCACAATCTCTTTTCTCTTCATTCAGTCACAATCCCAGTGAAATGTGAATGCACCAAGGCATCATCCTTTGATCCCAGTTGGGGTGGGAGGGTGTTATTTCAGCACCTGCCATGTTTGGTGTAGTATCCCAACCCAGGAAGGTTTGATGTTTTTCAGCCCAGACACTATTTTACCATCCTTAGGGGACTAAACCTCTGTCTGCTTCCTGGGTGATGGAGGGGCATCCCTCTGGCTCTGCAGAGTGGGTAAGTGGGTCTGGGGTTCTTGAGAAGTTTCCAAACATTTCTTCTTATTTTAGCCTATTTTTAGCCCTCCTCCCATTCTGCAGATACCAGGTGCTGCCAGTTCCTGAGCCTTCGGGGATTCCTCAGCGTCTGTCAGCTCTTAACTCTCCCCAGCAGCTACATAAAATTGAGTTTCTGGTCCCCTACATCATTAATCACTTTACATCTTCTTCCCAGATCCCCTCGACGTTTTGCTATAGTTTCTATCGAGTTCTCCCTCTAATCCATTTGTCATTTTCCAGACATTCCTTCCTGTCATTTAATGGAGTTTTAGAAGGGAGAAAATGTAAATGTGTGTGTGTGTGTGTGCATGCATGTGCTTAATCTGTCATCTTTACTTAGAAGTCCAAGTTCTTGTCTTTCACAGATCTTCCAAAAGTAGTTATGTTAAAAGATCAGTTAGAGAAGACACAAAGCCACACGTGAACAAATCTGCTAATGATGCCCTCACTTCCCAGAGCCTCTCGATGAGCTCCTGCCTCTTACAGACGTGCTCCCTCTGTGCCCTGTGCTGGGCACAGGCAGGGAGAAGCAAGGTCCCTGCAGGGCAGTGGAAACTCAGAGCTTGACACAAAGCCCAGAGCCGAGGCTTCCCCAAAGAAACCTTCCATTGTGCACAGCACTGATCCTGAAGTATGGAAGAGAGCAGACTCCCTCCCACGCCCGATCATTGGTAGAATAATGCGCCGTGCCCCTCTGTCCTGGGACAGGGGGACAGTATGTTCCAGCCTCCCCAAGGCTGGGGCAGAGAAGCAAAGGCCAACTACCAGCTCTGTCTCTAGCAATGGGATTCAGGGGTGTGCGTCTGTAGTCAACAGGAGACCACGCTGGTCCACCAGATTCAGGCCTAAGACCATATGCCGTGCAGAGGATGCCTAAGAAATGAAAAGGTAGCCTGCTTTTTACTACCCCATGCTTCTAAACAACACTTCTAAACAACATCAGGGACAATGCACTCTGCCACTGCTGTAGACTGCTGCCAACACTCTACCCACGGACACCACCGTCCCAGGCATCCCGCCTGCAGCCATTACCTGTGCATGATGTGGCACCTCTGCAGGTGCTCCAGGGCCAGTGCCAGCTCGCAGACATAGAGCTTCACAGCCCCTTCTGTGAAATGCACATTCTGCTGCAGGTGGTAGCGCAGGTCCCCCCCCAGGAGCAGGTCAACCACCATGAACATGTCCTCCTCGTCCTGGAAGGAGTACCTAGAAGCACAGAGGAGCAGAGAAGGTTAGACCGACATGCCCATTTACAGGAGAGCAAACTGAAGCTCAGAGAGAGGCACTGATGTTGCTGAGCCGTGGTGATTTGAGAGTAGCAGGGAGGGGGCAAGAGGCTCTCAGTCTCCAGGCTTCCTCCACACCGTGGGGACAAAGCAGGGTCCTGAATTCCATGTATAGCAAAGGCCAGTAGGAGTGCCCAGCACTGGTTCCAGGCTCTGGGAACTCTAACCAGTATTGGACTCCAACATGTCACCCCAACCGTTTCTTTTTCTTTCTTTCTTTTTTTTTTAATTAAATCATAGTTATGTACATTAATGCAATTGTGAGATATAATGTGCTGGTTTTATATACAATTTGAAATACTTTCATCAAACTGGGTAACATAACCTTCACCGAATTTTTTTTTTCTTTTTTTTTTTTTTTTTGCAGTTTTTGGCCAGGGCCAGGTTTGAACCCCCCACCTCTGGTATATGGAGCTGGCACCTTACTCCTTTGAGCCACAGGTGCTGCCCCCTTCACCACATTTTCATAGTTATTATGTTAAGACATTTATATTCTACATTTAGTAGATTTAACTTGTACTCTTGTAAAATGCACCAGAGGTGTGTTTCCACCAATTATCCTCCTTCCACCCATCCTCCACTCTCCCCTTCCCTTCCTCTTTTCTTTCCCCTTCTTCTTCGACTGTAGTTGGGTTATAGCATTCATATGCAAGTGTGGTTATTTATAAATTGGTTAATTGGTTTCATAGTAGGGCTAAGTATATTGGATACTTTTTCTTCCATTCTTGAGATGCTTTGCTAAGAAAAATATGTTCCAGCTCCATCCAAGTAAACATGAAAGAGGTAAAGTCTCCATCTTTTTAAAGGATGCATAATATTCCATGGTGTACATATACCACAATTTATTAATCCATTCATGGGTCAGTGGGCACTTGGGCTTCTTCCATGACTTAGCAATTATGAATTGGACTTCAATAAACATTCTGATGCAAGTATATTAGTTATAAAGTGATTTTTGGTCTTGTGGGTATTTTAAAATTTCATTCATGAATTTTCATTGGGAAACAAAATATAGCCTATGTAAGAATTGTTGTCTCACACATAGAAAAACTCAAGGATACTGAGCGTCAGGCTAAACATTAGGTATAAAAGGATTTTTGAGGTTAAAATGTCTATCACCTAGCATTAATTTCATTGCTTTCTTCTGTGCCATTACAAACATTGACCCTACTTGGGTTCTAATACAATATTAATTGATATTGTAAATGCACCAAATTTACATATGTTGATGAAAAGCACATGTAGGGATTTTTTTATCTATCAGCAGAACACTTCTATAAATGATTCCTCTTAAATGTAACTTGTTAACAAAAAAATTGTAAAGATGTTTTATAGCACAGCCAGGGGGAGAAAATTCATTAAACACATTTATATGTAAATTGGTGATGTTGCCGAGTTTTATGAGGAATACTAATATAAAGAGATAAGATACCTAGGTTCTTGTCCTGTGGATCTGAGACATGTTGTTTTTATTCTCAGAACCTCAGTTTTTCTGTCTGTATATGAGGAAAGGTTTCTGTGTGTGTTAGAAAGGATGACAAATTCTGGAAGATCACACATTTATTCAATAAACATTAATGGAGTGTCTACCTCATTAAAGTGTGATAGGAGACCTTGGATATTTGGATGTGATGGTGGTTCAGCCCTCAAAAAAAAATGTCTGGAGGCCAGTGAAGCAAAGACCTAGTAATTAAATAAGTTACAGGGCATTGTGCTGAGGGGAAGGAAACAGAAGCAAGTGAGATGTATGTGGTGCTGTGAGGAGCAGGGCTTAAGGACTATGTGATTCATAAGGCTTTTCCAATAGTTTTTCAGATGAATCTTCGTTTAAGATTTGGTGATCGGTAGGAAAAGGGCCCAAAAGCGTGGCAGGAAACTGGAGCCTTAAGCAGTGGAATGATTAAGAGTCTTTAGAGAGCATTGAACATCCAACATTTGTTGCACTGCTGTGTTCTAAACCTTCCAACCTCCTCAAGGACTTAGTAAAGTCTTCCTCACACACAAAGGCTACCCACAAGAAGTTGCTATGTGGAAATCAAGGAAAAGCAGCCTGTTGCAAGTTTGGGGTGACATGAAAGGGACAAAATGACATTCAAAAGTGAACATCAGAATTAAGCTGAAACAAAGTACCAAATGTGAAGGTGACAAGGAAAGTTGTAAGCCAGTGGGAATTGGCAGAAACCTCAGGGTGGGATGCCACTGACTTCTGCAAAGAAATAAGAATCATGCTGGAACTTTTCCCACTTTTTATGCATCTAGAATCACTCCTTGTTCTTCCTCTCTATGCTCTGGGCCCCAGCCAATTTTCATGAATTTTTGCGAAAGGTCTCCCTTGCCCTTCAGCTACTTTTCTGATTTGGGCAATAGGGAGAATTAGCAGGGAATGGGACTAATGAGAAAAATGACATGGAAACTTTAGTTCTCTGACTTCCTTTTCCTGCAGAGCCGCCATGGGCTGGGTGCCTCACTTCACCAAAGGCCACAGGTGGGTAGGACTTTTTCCTCTATCCCATGGTCCCTTTAGACCTAAGGATAATAACAGCTTGCCTGCAATTACTAGCTCCAAAGTGCTGCAATAGATTTTTTTTTATGATTTCCTTAGCAAGGCTCTCACTTTTAAAACAGCGGGTTCTTAGCTTCTTCTCACATTATCCATTTTGACTGTGCTGATTGTTTACTTTTGGAAGCACGACTAATATAGATGTCTAAAACATTTGCTTACACCATAAGTGAGTCCTATCTAAATACTGATGGGAAATTGGGAAAACACACACACACACACACACACACACACACACACACACGCACACGCACACACACACACACACACACACACATATCATTAAGAAGAGATAACTCAGAAACAGTGTTGCAGAGAGAATGGACTGAAATAAAAAATGGCAAAAATATTCTTCGTTTCCTCCCAACTTTGGGGGAAGTGAGACCTGCATCCCTGCCTCAGGACAGAGGTCAGGAAGGGGCAGGGAATGGCTCCTGTTTTTATACCACAGGAGAAAGCTCCAGGGAATCCTCTGAGCAGAGGTCACACTATCTTAGCTGAAAATGGGATAGTTGTAGGTCCTGAGATCTTCTTAGCTCAAGATGGGATTCATCTGGGTGGATGTCACAGGATTTACAGAGTCCACTAGATTATTTTGGCTTCAAAGAGAATTATGGAATTAGAATCTTTAAAAGCTCTGTGGTTCTGCTCAGAAGGCAGGAATTTGGATTTGAGATCAGTGCCTGCCATATTCCTCCTTTGCTAGCAAAGTAGTAAACTTCTAATTCCTTCTCAAACTGCTTGTCCCTCTTTTTCTGATGCAGCTTCAGGGTGACAAGTGCTGAACTTTAGTAACAATAGTTCATTTGGTGCTTTCCTATTAAAATGAATAACATTACCACTGGCACAACTGAATTCTGTTAGGTTTTTGGCCACTGAAATTGTAGATATTTGTGCCAAGGAGAATTTAGTCAAATAACCTTATTTTTCAAATGACAAACTAGATTTCCCAAGGGACGATTTGTCTTTGTTACCCTGCATTTCAATGGCAGAATATGAATGTGTGTGAATCTATGTGTGAGTATATGTGGGTATCTGTGTGAATATCTGTGTGAATTTCTTTATTCTCTAATTGACCAGTGACTGAAAATCTTCTAGCATGCACTCAGGGAGATCGCCTGAATTACTCTGGAGTGTTCTTCTACCAAGATGTTATGCATCTCCAACTTTTCAACATACCCTAAAGCTTTCTCTTTGACTTGATGACCATAGTTGATCATTTGCCAGGGAAGATAGTTTTTATTATCTTCTTTGTCCTTGCCAAAAGTATGAACGAACAAAATCAAAGCCACCTTGAGATGTGCAAACACATGAGTTCACTGACTTGCTTCTGCAAACCAGCCTTTTCTATATTGCACATGAGTTTCAATTTGGTGCCTCAGGTATAATATATTACATAGGACATTCACAATTGTGATTTGATGGTGAGGGAAATGAGGTATTTAAATATTAGGTTGACTGAAAACACTCAATGTCTCTTTTGACCTTCCTCCACCACCAACACTATGAATTCTCCAAAAATTATAAATTTTTTTTTGTCTACCTGAGATCCTATGAGGACTCACCTAGAAGAAACAATTGTCCTTTTCTTCTCCCTATAAATCCATAAGTGTGATCACATCTAAATAGATTCTTTAAGAAAATACTATCCCTATTTAAAGTCCTGAAAGGGAAGTTCTTACCTGTTAATCTTCTCCCCCATCCATTCAGTCTTCCTTGTGGTCCCTTGTTAATCCTTGCCCCAGAATACCTCTTTTCCTCCTTTCCATAATCCATTGTACCTGAATATCATACAAGCTTCTAAACCCTGTTGGGAAGTTGAATCCTCATTTTCTAGAGGTTCCGTATATACATATTAAATACATTTAATAGTCTTTCTTTTATTAAGCTTTTCTTTTATTGTGAGTTGATTTTTCAGTGGAACCTTCTGAGGACAAAGAGAAGGTTTTTCCTTCGTCCTTACAGTGACAAAAATGTCAAAACTTAGAATAGTCCACGGTTGCTAAATGTGTAAATGACGGTCATGTGTTGCTCAGTGTTTCTGAAAGTCTAGCTCAAGAATTTTCTGCATTACATCAAGGGGGCACCTGTGTAGGGCCAGCAAGAATGAGGAACTGGGAAGTGGCCTCTGGTGAGGTGGAATGACGGCAGTCAGCATGCCACAGTCCCCGGGAGAGGGAACTGGAACCCTGCACTATAAACTTTGTGACACTATAGAAATGGGAAAACTAGTGGCACAATGGAAACAGGTGAAGGGTCAACTGAAAACCATGCCTATATCCCACTGTCAGGAGCAAGTATGGTGATTGGTACAACATAGATTCCTTACATTGCATGTAGAAAGAGAACCTATGGGGAAATATATAAGCCTCTAGGAGTTTCTGCTACAACCTGTTCTGGACCCTCTTCATTGTATTGGAAGCTTTCCTGTCTGCTTTTCTTTTCTCTATAATAAAGTCTTTCGTTTGCAGTCTCACCAGCAGTGTACAAGTGTTCCCTTCTCTCCTCATCCACACCAGCATCTGCAGCTTTGAGACTTTGTGATGTGGGCCTCACTGGGGGTAGGTGATATCTCAGAGTGGTTTTGATTTGCATTTCTTTTATGATTAGGGACCATGAGCATTTTATCGTATGTTTGTTAGTCATTCATCTGTCTTTTTTGGAGAAGATTCTATTCTTGTCTCTTGCCCAGTGATATTGGGATTATTTAGTCTTTTCTTGTTGATTAATTTGAGTTCTCTATAGTTCCTAGTTATCAGACTTTTGTCCGATTTATAAAATGCAAATATCTTTTCCCATTCTGACGGATGTCTGTTTGCTTTGGTTGTTGTCTCCTTAGCCGTACAAAAGCTTTTCAATTTTTTAAATATACTTGTTTATTTTTGTTGTTGCAATTGTCATGGAAGTCTTCTTCTAAAATCTTTCCCCAGGCTGATGTCTTCAAGTGTTTTCCCCACCCTTTTTTTGAGGATTTTTATTGTTTCCTGCCTTAGATTTAAATCTTTTATCCATCCTGAATCAATTTTTGTAAGTGGTGAGAGGTGCAGGTTCAGTTTCAGTCATTTACACATAGTTATCCAGCTTTTTACACCTGGGTTTGCCAACCTAGGAATGGATTAACAAGCTGGGGTATATGTATACCATGGAATACAATTCAGCCATTAAAAGAGATGGAGACTTTACATCATTTTATTAACCTGGACTGAGGTGGAACGCATTCTTCTTAGTAAAGCATTACAAGAATGGAGAAGCAAAATCCACTGTACTCAATTCTTATATGAAGTATATATGAAGAATATATGAAGAAGGTGGTGGATGACATAATACATGGTGGGGGGTAGGGGAATGAGGGAGCAGGGAAAGGAGAGGAGGAAGGGGTGGGGGGTCGTGATGTATGGCACACCTCTTGGGGGTGGAATCCAATTATAAGAGGGAATTTACCTAACAATTGCAATCAGCAACCTAATCCTTTGTAGCCTTGATGAATCCCAAACAATAGTAAATAAATAAATAAATAAATAAAATCTTTCACTTTCATTATTTATAGTTCATGAATTTATTCTTTGATTCTTGAGACCAAGGCTCTAGTGGGAAAATTTCGATATCAATAATCACTTGACCCCTTTATAATAATAATATAGATTCTTCAACCCCACCTCAGACCCCCCTTCATCAGAGCTTTTGGAGGAGGCAGGGTGGCTGGGAGTCCAGGAGCCTCCATTTCTAATATATTTTTTGAAGCAACTTCCTTGTACACCTTATTTTTAAAATATGATCATGGGTTTGGTGGAAAACTTCACAAATTAAATACCCCAACATCACTGGGCTGACTCAGCCTGACATTCTCTTGGTCACTAGGCAGAAAGCTGGCTTTTTACAGCCTGAAAGACAATGGCTGTGTGGTTTGGATTTGGGTGAACAAATAAATTAGGTCTTTGTGTTTTACCAAGCTCTGTACTTTTGAAAATAGACTTCATTCTCTAGCTACAACTTTCCAACTACAATGGGGCTGAGTGAAAAACCGCGATTACTGATTGATGGCCAGACCCCTATGGTGTTTTGAACCTTTAATGAAGCTAAGACTGGGCTGATTTGTGGTTGAAAGGGCCTAAATGTTTTCTCCTGGAGTTCAGGGAACTGCTGCTTCCTAAACTGGCAGAGGAGAGTAAAGCTTGAGGCAGAAGAGCTCCAATTTGCATGAGATGTACTAAGCAATCTTTCTATTAGCTGGCTGTTGCCTCTCTCCATGACTACCTTGGGGGAAGAGATGGGGGTTGTGAACTTTGAAGTGGATTATTAATTATTCATGCCTCCTTTGCCTAGATGGAGCTAACCTGCATCTCAGGAGCCAGGTCCAGCATTCATTATCTTCCTGTCAATGTCTGCAATAAAATAACACTGATTATTAATCCTTTCACCTTCATTCTTAACTCCCTCTTCTCCATTCTCCATTCTTAGATAGGTTATGCAAAACCGTGCCTTTCCCTTAATTTGCCTCATTGCCGGTACTCCTACATCATTTATTGTTTATTCAATCATTTGGAGCCCCATTAAACTGAGAATTAAGTTCAAGGCCTGCTTACTTGGAAGCTCCCCAGAAGGTCTACTCAGATTTTCAATTTACTTTTTGGCATGTTTGTAATAATCATGTCATGATCACTGACTTCTCACCTGTTCCTTTATGTCTGTATTTTGAAACAAAAATAAAATCTTAAGTCTCCCTCCATCAGCATCTGACTGAACTGACCCTCTCTTGGCCAAGGGGATACCCTACAACTGAAATCAGGCAAGCCCTGTCATGTCCTCCTCCCTTCTTAGAGACGTCCTTTGTGACTCATTAACAGTCTTAAGGTTATTTAAGACTTACCTGCAGGTTCCCAATCTACATAACAAACCACTTGAGTCCTAGCATAAGTCCTATAGTTTGTCTCTGATTAACAAGCATTCATTTTTGCTGACTTCTAGTCTTTTAGACAAAGCCTAACTCTTTAGCCGATTTTCAACTACAGAATCTTTAAACCTGCCTATAACCCCATGAGTTTTCAGCCCACACCAGTGCGTGCCATATATTGATTTATGACTTTACTTGTAATTCCTGTTCTGCTGAAATGTATGAAACCAAACTACAACCCCAGCCAGAGAAAGTTTACTTGTGCCAGGCATCTTGGGGGTGACTCCGGACCATAGTCCTCAAATTTGGCTCAAAATAAACCTCTTTAAATTATTTTACAGATATGACTTTTTTTTTTTTTTAATTGTTGGGGATTCTTTGAGGGTACAATAAGCCAGGTTACACTGATTGCATTTGTTAGGTAAAGTCCCTCTTGCAATCGTGTCTTGCCCCCCAAAGGTGTGGCACACACCAAGGCCCCACCCCCACACCCTTCCCTCTCTCTGCTCTTCCTTTCCCCACCCCTCCCTCCTTCTTTCTCTCTCTGCTCTCCCCACATTCCTTCTTTTATTCAGTAATTGTGTTTCACTTCTCCAAGTCAAATTCTCTTTGTACTCTTTCCGAGATATAG
>CAUYPK010110582.1:0-33376 GCA_963574355.1 Loris lydekkerianus | reverse complement strand
AGACGCCCACCACAATGCCTCAGCCTCCCAAGTGGCTGGGACTATAGACGCCCACCACAATGCCTCAGCCTCCCAAGTGGCTGGGACTATAGACGCCCACCACAATGCCTCAGCCTCCCAAGTGGCTGGGACTATAAACGCCCACCACAATGCCTGGCTATTTTTTTTTTTTTTATTGCATTTGTCATTGTTGTTTAGCTGACCCAGGCTGGGTTCAAACCTGCCAGCCTGGGTGTATGTGGCCAGGACCCTACCCACTGAGCTACGGGGGCTGCCTGAGGTTGCTACTACTCTTATCACCAATTGGCAGATGGAAACTGAAGCACAGAAAGGACAAACAACTAGCTCAAAATCACACAGCTAGTAAGAAATAAAGCTAGACAAATTCCCGGAGCCTGATTCCACACCCACACCCTTCATGATTACATCACATCTTAATGTAGATTTTAGCCAATTTGGAAAAACCTGATTTCATCCTTTGAAACTGTTTTAGAAAATGCACAAGGCAACATGTATTTAGGGTTAGCTGTTGTGACTCCTTAAAAGTGCAGTTGAGAGAACACAAAGCTCAAAGTCTGGACCCCTGAGTGGTCTTGCATGAGGCAGGTAGGGAGCCACGGGCAGTGGGTGACTGTGTTCAAGGTATCCCACCTGGGAAGAAACTCCATAAAGAAACAGTAATATTGCTGGGCCTTAAAGGAGCTCACTGGAGTCCCAGGGAAGCCTTTGGAAGGAAAGACTGCCAACAGCCCTGGCATGCAGGCCCTGGGGTGGACATCCAGGCACTCGTTGACATGGGACACCCCCCATCTTCAGTTGGGGATTTCAGGCTCTGGGACCATCCCCTGCCTCTGGGGCGAGCCCTCATGTCATCTCAATGCACACATCATGGCCGGGCTGCCCTACTCACCCAGAAGGCTGGCCCTCGGGCTCCTAGACACCACGACAGCCACTCCCCAGCTTCCCAACAGACTCCAGAGGTAAGCAGCCCAGATGCTCATGGGCAGCAGCTGAGCTGACGGTCTGCTGAACCTCAGAGAGACACCAAATCCAGCCCGACAGACCATCTTACCTTGGAACAGTGGTTCCAAGTCCTTCAAGCCCTGGAGGCCACAGCACTTGTTGGGGGAACACCAGGAACGGACGCTAGAAGATTTTGCTGTATGCTGCCACAGACATAGGGCTCCACTCGAGTCCAGCATGAGCAGGTGGCTTCAGATGGCAAACACGGACAGGTGTGTAGAGGGGCATCATGTGGGAGGCAACTGTTGCTGCTTTAGTGTGTGGATCCCAGGTCAGGTGTGAGGACTGAGCGCCTCTGTGACCATCATTCCACCTGAGTGTCAGCAGATGTTATTGCGTCAACTGGATCTAAGCGCATTTTCTAAGAGTGTGACACGTTAGCATAATTGTACTTTTGTTACAGCCAAGACAGGGCTGATTGATGATCACTGCTCAGGCCACCTGGCCCTATGTAACTAGGCTTTCTGGCCCCTTCTTTCCTTTTGCCCTGTAGGTCTGCTCTGCTGATGCCTGACAAGGCTGAGGTCACGAAGCCAGGCACAGCTGGTTGTGAACTGCAGCTGTTTCATTCCCTCCTTCCTCAGCAAGTGCAGCCATGTGGCCACTGTGCAGGCCCCCTTCTCTGAATGCCGGGGAGCAAGGCGAAGGACCGCAGGGCACCAGGTGTCCTGAAGAAGTTCACCTGTCTGCTCACTGCAACTGTCAAGCCTCTCTGTCAGGCAACTCCAGATTCCTGTGTGAATAACATCCCTGCCTGAGTGACATCCCTGCCTGCTGCCTCTTGCTTGTCCCTTGCCATAAAATCTTCCCATAGATGGTGCATTGGAAAGACCCAGCCATGCATATGCTTTGAGGAAGCCCCATAATTACTGCAGGAGGACAGAGGCAGGCTGGCACGGGGCCTCCTGGTGTGATGGTTCCCGAGATCCATCTCCTTCACACAGCCCCATGAAGACACTGCCACTGCAAGTCTGGTGTCCTGGGCGGTGGAGGTTAATGGGGCTGGAGTCCATTCCCCTGCTTGGCTTCTTGCTGGCGTCTGGATTTCCCCAGTGGTGAAATGGGCATGATGACTTCTTCCTAGTGTGATCTGAGAGATCAAAATAGATGCCCCTTTATTATCTAAGGTGGACCCAAAGGCTAAGGAAATTAAGCACCTATTCGTTGAGGGTTTAGAGCCTGGCTGACCTGGCAAATTTCTAATCTCCTAAGGCCAACCTCCCTCATAATAGGAGTGACCAACTCTGATTTGTGACCCAGACCACCACAACTCTGGACAGAGGACAGGCTCAACAGACGCTCTCCTCTGACAAGCTACTGCAGGCCTCCATCCAATTCAGGCTCATCTATAAGCTACACACAAACTGTGTCCTACAGTTCACCTTTTGACATGAACAGCCAATTTCACCTCATTTCAATGCTAAACATTGCCCCAGAGTGACACGGGCGTATTTCCTGTATGCATTTACTCAGCGAACATGCACTTGGCTGCCCTCATAAATGTGGACTGCTCCCCCAAACTTGGGGAGTCTGACTCTACTATATAACCCTGACTCTGTGAGGCATAAACCCCACCTCCCTCCTCGGTTCAAAGAGAAAGTACCTTCAGCACACACAGCAAAGATTGTATCTTCCTGGTCTGCAAACCAATATAGATCATAAATCTCTCCTTTCTACTGTTCATCCATTCTGTGGGCTTTGGACAGCAGTTTGTGAAGATTAGAGTTCTTCAGCGGGTGGAGTGCCTATTCCAGGGCCTAGTAAGTCACACCCAGTGTCCTCCATTGAGCCTTTCTCCTGACTCCTGGACTTCCATCCTGCGTGACACTGCACTCATCTACACAGGGCTCCTTCCCATCTTGCTCCCCTTTCCTGCAGCAGACCTGGGAAGATGCAGAGAAGGAACTTGTGGGGGCAGTGAGCAGAGTGCACTCCACACTCCTAAGCTGGAGTCCAGTCCAGGCCAGGCAGACTCCAAGAGGCTGATTTCACAAAGACTGTGCCATGGCAACTCTGCCTTTGTCCCATGGCACTTTTAGAAAATCCTTATGTTTCTTGACTCTGGTTCCTCACTTACCAGGCAATCTTTTGCCCACTTTACTACCTCTGTGACTTCAATAGGGAGAGAAGCTTGTCAGCAAAATCCCAGGTTAATGTCATGGACTCAATTTTATTATGTGGGTGTTCTAAGCACAAGTGGCTTTACTGTAGACAGCCTGACCCATCTGCCAGGGAGCCTGCTGTCACTTCTCAAGATAAATGCAAATCAGACCACTGACTGGGAGTGTCCAGGCTCAGGGAAGGCCTGTCCTCAAAGGCAATCTGTCCCCATTTTACCCTCCAAGTCCTAGTGAGGGCCCTGGGCAATGTCCTGGGCAACCCTCCTTCCTTGGTGTCATGCGCCTTTTCTGTTTGACCCTGCATCAGGGAGAAGACAAAATCCTGATGCTCAGTGATAGTGGCACTCACACATCTCATTGACACTGCAGTGCTCAGAATTCAGGGGCTCCAGAAACTTAGATGAGAAAATTGACATCCTTGTTTTCACCAACCTCTGACTGAAATGTAGCATTCCTTTCTGTTTCCAATGTAGCCAGAAAACTAGGAACAAACTTTGTCACTTACTAAAAAAATCAGATTTTTCATCATATTAATTATTGTAGATTTTTCAAAATATTGGTTATGCTCATTAGTACTTTACAATTAGAGCAGCACTGAGGTAGGAGTCCTTGTTATCTAATGCATTAAGGAACACATATTGCAAAAATATTTTGATAACTGTATCTCAGCATAATTAGTCCTCTGTGTAAGCCCAAGCAACCAATGTATTTTATTCATTTGAAAGCCTTCTGGGAAGAGGCCCTGTGTTGTCAGCATATGCCAAAATGGGCCCAGAGAATAGGCATAAACAGGGTGAAGGGACTTGAAGTTTCTGTGGCCACTTTCTACTGGACACTGAAATCCTCTAACCATGCTGCTGCCCACGTCCATCTAGCTGCTGCCAAAATCTCTTCAGCAATGGGAAGTGTGGTGGCGGCCCTGGCTGCTGCGTGAACAGCCGTCCCCTGCCTGTCATCCTTGCCAGCAGAGCCTACTCTCATGACACAAGAGGTGACTGCTTCCCAAGCACTGGCCTGGGCAATGGGACCTGAGAAGTCTGAGCGTAGGGTGGCCACAGGGACAGGTGTATCCTCCCCAAGTGACAAAGGTGCATGGAAGGGAGCTTCATTTCACTGAGTGTCCTGTGTACTACAGGGGCACGTGACACAGTTTGTTCACAGAGACATCATGCCCCGGGACTGACCCGGATTCCCATCACCCTTGGATTTCTTGTTCCCTGGGACAACAAACACCTCTTTTAACTTAACCTCTGTTTAGATAGGATTTCTGATACTTGTAAGTGAAAGCCCTTCAACAGAGAATCCTCCCAACTCCATAGCAATCAGGACAGCTTTTTTGGGGGAAGTTCTTCACAAGGCTCAAATAGGCACTTAAAATTCTCACATCTTAAGCCCCCCAGATGGGGGATCCATCCTCCAGCAGATGTCCAGGAGGCCAGGCCCTTTCGGAGGGAGGGTCAGTCTCCTTACTTCTTTGGAGACAGTCTTTTGGAGACACCGTGTGTTAGTTACAGGCATATAATACATAAAATCAAAATAATAATAATTTATTGCACTGTCAGTAAATCTCTGGGAAGTATGAAAGGGCTTCTAGGTAGAGCATTTTCTTTTCTGCTTTTCAGGTAAATCAATGGACAGATGAGAATGTGAGACTATTAATTCTGGCTCAGTATTTTTTAAAATGTAGTCATGCTGCAGAATCAAACAGCTGAGATGGGTTATTTTATTCTGAAAAGCGTTGAAATCGACTGTCTCTGCCCCTCATCTATCTCCCAGCCAATCCCTATCTGCCCAGTCTCTCCCTCTTCGTGGGCGTTCCCTTCAGGGGGGGCTCTTTGTTGGCCACCTCTCTGCTGCTCTGCCTTTCTCCCTGGAATGCTCTCCTTTCTGTGTCTGAACCCCACAGAACCTTTGAAGTGTGGCTAAGAGGCAGGTCCTCTGTGGCTCCACTGACTGTAAGAGCGCTTTGCCTGTCCTCCTTGTGGGCACGGAACACATTTCTTACGTCACTTGGGATCATCATCGCAGAAAGGAGAATTTCCCAACAAATTACTAAATGAAATAAACCTCTCCCTGCTGCCAAAGCAGAAACCACATACAGACCCCTGAAGGGTGCTGGCGGATTCTTACAAGGTTATGCTAAGAGCTTTCGTAGTTTCTCAGGGGGCAGCAGAGCCTAACTTCTTGCCTCAGATAGTGGAGAGAGAGAATGGCATTCATGTGTCTCCAGAAGATTCCAAAAACTCACCTGGGCCAGTCCTTTCAGCACCCCCCACCCCCACTTCAATCTCAATCAAAATTGCTAAGTAACTTGGTCAATGTTCTGTATCCTTGACAAACTTGTGGGATTGTTCAAATGCAGGTACCTTGAAAGATTATTTGAAGAAACTCAGCTAGTCTCAGATGGATCCAGAGAGCCTCTGATAACTGATAATCAAGTATATAGATTTTAAATACTTTTTTTTTTGGAGACGAGAATCTCATTTTGTAGCCCTCAGTAGAGTACCGTGGCATCATAGTTCACAATAACCTTAAACTCCTGGGCTCAAGCTATTCTCTTGCCTCAGCCTCCCCCTAGCTGGGACTACAGACGCCCACCACAACGCCCAGCTGTTTTAGAGATGGGGTCTTGCTAAGGCTCAGGTTGGTCTCAAACTCCTGAGCTCAGGCAATCTACCTGCCTTGGTCTCCCAGGGTGCTTGGATTACAAGTATGAGCCACAGCGCCTGGTCTGGATTTTAAATACTTTAAAAACTCTAAATAAATATTTGGTCCCCTGGAGCAGTGTGACCTTGCAGGCTGGCCCATGAGCTTGAGCAGGTTCCCCGCATGCTGTAAAGTATTGAGCTTGAGCAGGTTCCCCGCATGCTGTAAAGGTATTTAAGGGCTGGGTGGGTTCCTGGCAATCATATAAATACTCCACAGATGATAGCGATTATTACAAATAAGAATAACCAACAAAAAGGGATAATAAGTGAAGGCATTTTAAAAGCTTGATAAGAAATGGAAACTGAGCAGGAGCCCAAAAGATGAACCGCAGTGCAGTCTCGAGACCCGCTTCCCACCCACCCAAGGAAGACTGCGGCTGCTGCCACACAGCATTATCTATAAAGTATCTTCTCTTTATTTAAGTTAAACCATTTTCAAGGATGGTTTCCATCTATAAAATGGACAAAGTACAAGCTCTGTACAGCAGTTCTTTTTAAAAATCAACTGGAAAAAAAATTACCAAACTATATTTTGAGTTTGCAAAACATACTCACAGATACCATCATTTCAGCTTTTATGAAGACGTTAAGAAAAGACCACCACAGAGAAGACAGCTGACTTTGTCACACTTTGCTCAAAGGGCTCTTAGGAAAGAATTTTTAGTTTTAAAAACAGGAGTGGGAAGGTGGGACAGTCCTGATGACTAAAAAATAATGCAACCACAGTAAGTCACTTTGGCACACTGTGTCATGTAAACATAGCTCACCGCAAAAGACCCCGCCCAGCCCACCCTCGCTTACAAGGCCCACACCACCCGAAGCTGTCCCGCCAAGGCATGGCCAGCACAAGGGGTTGGGTAGATGTGTCCTGATGGTGCAAAGGCTGCGAAGACTCTGGGGGTTGGGAGGGTGGAGGTGTGTGGGCAAAGGATTGATCAAAAAACTTGATTAAAAACAAGCCAAATGTGTTTTACATCAATGGTACTTTTCCTCTAACAGCAGTAGCTCACAGGTGATGGGGTCTGACAGCAGAACCCAGGTGCTTAGAGCTGCACACGAGGATAGGCACTCTGCCCTGTGCTCCACACCCCTGCAACAAGAGAGACTTTCCTTCTCTCCCCAGAGCCTGCCCAGGCAGACGGAAGTACGCCGGGTTAATCCCGCTGGGGGCTGCACTGCTGGCCAAAACACATCTGGTTGCTTAGCAAGAGGCAAAAAAGGAGAAGACACAGAACAGTCCCCCAGCCAGGCCTCCACCGTGGGGACCCCCACTGTGGGTACCATGGTGCACACACATGGGGCTCCTGGGTGAACAAACACCAGCAACTGTCCTTTTCCTACAAGAAAACAGGTAGGAAAGAGGCTGGTGCTAGCAGAAACCTCCTGAAGCCACTTCTGAGTCTATGACTTCCAAGTTCCCTGCCACGGGGTCTGAAGATGCCAGGCTGGGTCAGCCTGGGGTTGAGCATCTCTGTGTGTGTGTGTGGGGGGGGGTGGTGAGGTGGGGGGACAGAAGGAAGCAAATTAGTGACTTTGGGAATGACGGAGTAGCCATTCAGTAGGGCTGGGGCCGGTGGCTGTGGGGACACTGCAAAGGCAACATGGGCTCTGGAAGAACATTTCTGAGTACACAGCAAATACCCAGCATCTCTTCCCATCATGACTTTAGTTCATGGCTGCCTGTAACTTATATGGGGCCACTAGGATCCTACTGCCCTGAAGCCTCGGTGTCCACGAGCAGGACTCTGATCTTGCTTATTCTTTACCCAAAGTTCCCTAGAGACTTGCCTTCACCAGCTGGAGCACAGGAGGGAGCAAGCGTGTGTGGTCAGGCAAGGCTCGCTGCCCGGCTGGAGCGCACCAGGACAGCAGTGACGCTGGGCTGACCAGACTGCTGTTCTGCCAGCAGCTCACCTTATCCCAAGGCCCACAGAGGGCTTGCACCATGACTCGCCCTGTGTCCTGTGTGGCAGCACCATGGGTCTGTCCTGTTACACAGCAGCAGAGGTCCTGCCAGCTTACTCTGGGAGCTGTGGGGTTGGTTTTACATTCCTTAGAGAAAAGAAATTTAATGTAAAAAAGACCCAACGCAATTATTTGTCAAAATAAGTAAACCACCCAGCTCGACAGAAGCCAGGAGTACAGACTGGATACCAATGGCAGTGAACTCCCACACTGATGCCCTACAGAGATGCCCACAGGTGAGGCTGGGGGTCTAGGAAAACCTCTCAGCCAGTTCCAGCAGCAGTGCCTGGCCAGTGAGGCTCCGGGAACAGAGAAAGCCACGTTCTCCCTCCCACCAGGCTCCAGCCCCTCCTGCTACATGGCTGTGAGCAGCAGATGGGGAATTTACACTTTGATGGGAACCTACAGAAACCACAGGGAACTGACTGCACATTCTTCCTTTGTAGAGATTTGTATTTAGTGTCCCACCACAAAAAAGTCCATATTCAAATATGGCAGGTCCATCGGGTGGGGAGGGAGAGTTTGGACGGGAAGATGGCTGGGGATGAGGAGTAGAGAAAGGAGCGCCCAACGTAAATCTGCAAAATGATGGGATTCAGCTTTGTGGAAACCACTTGTGATTTCAATGGGATCAAAATGGAGATTTCAGAAGAGTTCTCCTCGCTGTGACAGGGCACGCGTGTCCCTCTCCCTCCCTGTCCTCCAATGAGCATGCTGCCTTCTGTGGCACCTCCGCTGTCTGGTCACAGACATGGCTGGTGCTACTCAGCTGTGGAGTAGGGAGGAAGAGGCAGCTGGGAGAAGGAGAGCAGCTGCAGCCTCTAGGAAGGGACCTGGCTGCACCCCAGGACAGGTTAAGTGACTCTCGGTGCTCACCACGGCCGTGTCTGCATGGTCCCCTTGTGCCTTGCTCAAGTTCTCCAACTTTCAGACCATGATGGAATACTGAGGTATATAGTTTCGCGGAAAGTTTAAGAAACATAATCAAGAACGTGATCGCTGAATTCCGCCCAATGGTGCAGGGGCAAGACGGTGGGGCCCTTCACCGTCTACTGCTGCAGGTTGAGGGAGAACTTCCACTGCTGGGAGAGGGCTGGACCACACACCTCCACACTCAGGCCACCACTCTTGGCCGCGCGGCTGTCCAGACACAGGTTACTGCCCACATGCCGCAGCTTGGAGTTGCCCTCGATCTGTTCCCATTTCTGCAAAGACAGGAGAATGCCTTAGGGAATGAGCACAACAAAGAGATCAAACCAGAGGTGTGTTCAGGGGCTTCTGCCTGCATTATGAACAGTCAAATTATTTTAATACTTTTTTCTTTTTTGCCTCTAATCATAAAGTGTGGGAGTTTGCAACAGCCCCAGAACAAATGAGCTGGGGAGGGCCCAGGAAGGAAGTGTGTTTTCTGTGTTGGTTCAAAACTCAAAGCCTTCCCCCTCCTTTCTTTGGGTGCCTTCTCCTCCAAGCCCCAGCACTCCGGGCATCCACCCCATAGTCACCAACACAGAACTTCAGGTTGGGGAACGGACATGCATTCCCAAGTGCGCCTGATCAGTCATGTTCTGGCCCCAGAAAGGTGCCATAGGGCATGGAGCTGTCCCTAAGGGCCCTCTGCCCTACCTTCCCCAGCCATTGGAAGGCAGTCCCCTGGAGGTCTTGGTCTAGGCCCCTCCACATTCCCATTTAGGCCAAATGATAAGGAGAGAGGTGGCGTATGAGAACATAGCATCATATTGGGAAACCTATTACTATATTGTCTGTTCTCTATGAGCATGTGAGCTTCTGAATGGGCGTGAGAAACTTGTCTCTGCCACCCCTGAGCCCCTCATTGTGGACGTACCCCTTGTAAGTAAATAAAGTACAGGGTACACCCAACCAGCACACACTGACACCAAGTCTACAAACTCCACCAACCCAGCTACCCACCAGCCAAGCCAGAGGGAAATCTGAGGGGCTTGGCCCTATAATTTAACAAGTAACATCAATTTCCCCATTTAAAAAATCTCGAATGTTTATTCTTAAGGGGAAAAAAGGTAGCACTGTTTTCCTCCCAAAAGCTCTCCCCTAAATAACATTGCCTGTGGTTCTAATTAATTTTTCACACAGAGTGCACTAGAGCTCCTTCACGGAAGTATTTCAGTGAGTTCTTTTGATGCTGTGGAATTAAAATTTCTCATTCTAGCTGCCCTTTCCCCCTTGGCTCTGCAAACACACCTGGAAACCAAATACCCAAACTTGGTGTCGGCGCCCACCCCGTGGCTGCTCTGTACGTGCAGTTACCCTCACAGTCTCTTGCCTGTGACGGGGTGCATGGTGACCCTATGGCAGCCAGTCTATCTCTGCTCATGCAGCCGCCTTAGTAGGTGGTGCCTGCCCAGGGCTGGCTTTTGAGTCCGCCCCAGCCGCTCCCACTCTGTAGTTGGCTGGGCTTTGACTGCCCCCACTGGTGCACTGAGGGTCAGGTGAAGGCGCCCAGGGTGAGGTGCCAGAAGGGAGCGGGTGTGGAGTTCTGGTGAGAAGGCTGCACCCTGCAGCTTGGGGGTAGCATTGGTGACACTGCAGGACAGGTGTGGGCCTAGGCTGCACATGGGAGGTCCAGTCTCAGGGCTGCCTGCCAGGCCAGCAGAAAGCATCAGACAAGAAGGGTGCCCTTTAAGCCCAGGGCAGGGAGCCCCATCCAGGGGTGTTAGAGAGGATGGTGACCCTCTAGCGCTTCTCTGTCAGGCTCTGCTTGTCACACCTAAGGTATTTTCAGCTCAGAAGGGAATTCAGCCTTCTAAGACCCTTAGAGTGCTCTCGAAATGCCATCTCTGCATCTGGCTCTGGGCAGATGCCCTCTTGGTGAAATTCTTCCCTCTCCTTCTACTCTAACCTCTCACATACCTGGCTCCCAGCATCTCCACCCTCTGGCTCCACTTGCTCTGAAAGCCACTGACACCTTAAGCCCTATGCACATCACACTGGGCCAGTGGGCCAGCACCCGGTGAGATCTCTTTCGGAGGCTTTCTGTGCCCAGTTCTCCAAGCTACATGTACGAGTGGGCCCGCACCCTTGGACTCACACTGAGCACTTCATCCAGCAGGCATCTGGGGAGGACTGGGGGGGCATTCTCTCTTTTGACCACCAGGAACCTGTGGGGTTAGGTTGTTTGGCCCAAGTGTACAAAGCATATGCCAACACTGCCTTCCCGGAGAGTAACAGCATCCAGAGACTTGGCGGGGCCTCCTGTCTGCAGCCTTCCTCAGAAGCTGAGGCAGTCAGGGAGCTGACAGAGCCCTTTGGACACTCAGAGAAGGGGTGGAAACCTCCAGAAAATCTTGCTGACCAGTCATTTCTAGAAAGATTGCTCCTCCCTAAAGCTGACTTGGCTGGATCAAATGCAGGGTTGTCTCAGGCTGTGGTATCTGGCCACTGCCCCAAGCCAGATCACCTCCTCTCTGTGTCAGGAAACGCGTTGCACCTTGGCTGCTCTCTCAGGGACACACAGACCTGCTGCTGAAGATCGGCAGCCACGTCCTTGGACTTGTGCTAGGAAACAAGTGGCTTAGCTTGCCTGTGATTATGGAGGAATTTGTGAAGTTCATGGTCCAACAGATTGATCTGTGTTATGAAGCTGAGAATTGAGAACACTTCCAGCTCAATTTCCAGAACTTAAAAGTGGTCAAATTCCCCACCCCTCTGCGGCCCTTTGTCACCTGGATGTCTTGGTGGAACCGTATGAAGAGAGTGTGCCTGGTCCAGTTACCCGCAGGCAGGAATTCCTGTGGACGTGAAGAAGAAGATTGCGCAGCTGGGGATCAGCTTGCCTCTGAAGATGGTATTGGTGGATAACTTTGTGCATGCCGACATTCATACCGGGAGCATCCTGGTTCAAGGTGCTAACAGTCTGTCCGCAAGTCAGGAAGCGCAGCTGCAGCCAGTGGATGTCTGTGACACGCTGCTGGTGTATGCCAGCTTTGCGGCAGAGCTGCAGGCTGCCGACCTGAGCAATTGCTGCTCAGTTTGTGTGGGGGTGGTGGTGGGGCACAGCCAAAGGGTGCTGAGCTCATCCTGCATCATGCTCAGGCCAATGAGTGCAGGGACATGAAGGGTTCAAAGCGGAGATGGGCACCCTGGTCACCCAGGCCAGGAAGAACGCCATCACCCTGGGAAAGCTGCACGTGTCCAGCCCCCTGTCCAGCGTGTTTAAGTTAATAATGGCTCACAAGGTAAAGCTTGAGCACAACTTCGCCTCCATTGTGTTTGCCATCGTGGTGTTGGAGGGGCTCGGCCGCTCACCGGACCCCAGTCTGGACATCCTGGAGGCAGCAAAGCCCTTCCTTCTTAAAGGAGCAGCATCTTCCTCCTGACAGTGGCAGTGGGCTCAAGAGATGTTAGCTACTCCCAACAGCCTTTCCTGTGGCAGCTGGAATGTTTTAACATTGGGACATGTGGCAGGCACAGAGTAAGACTGATTTGGTTTCAGGGTCTGTTTTAAAGCTTTGGGTTATCTGGTAGGTCAAGAGAGGGAATGGTCCTACCTATTTGGTTATGAAAGCTGGGCCAGGTGCCAGGACACTCTATTTCAGGGAAAAAATTCTATAGACAAGAATGAATAAATTTAGTTATTTTGTTAAAAAGTCAACCACCCCCCAAAAAAAAACACGAATACCCCAACTAGCAAAACTGTGTGGCTCCAGGATGAAATATGCTAGAAAGCGTCCGCTCTGAGTGCAAACGAGTGAGGCAGGGAGGGGCTGCGGCCCAGAGCTGGGAACCTGCCCTTCTACACATCCAGTTTGCCACGCTCACTCTCATCCCCTGGCTCGCCTGGAGTTCCCACCCACAGGAACAGTCAGGGGTAAGTGCCACAGACCTCCTCCTTCATTTCCGCAGCTGTTTCTGTCAGTCACCATTCACGGTTCCCTTCACTGTCATATAAAGTGTGTGCCCAGGCTGCCACTACATTCTGAGCAGCCGGAATCTTCTTGAACAAAAAAGGTGTGATGAATGCAGGCTGGAGGGACTCTGCCAGTCATGTGTCAAAGCATCAACTCGATGTAGGACATAAATAATAATAATAACCCCAGCTCTGTCCCTGGAAGGTGGCCCTGTCAGCTCTGCCTCATCTGTCTGAGGGGGTCATGTGGTGGGGCAAGTTTCTGAGACAGCCAGACTCTGCTGAGACATCCCCACATCTCATGTGATACACTAAGTCTTGGGGCTAAAAAGTTAACAGATCCTCACTTATATATGTTACCAATCCAGAAAAGCTTATTGTTCATAGGTCTTTCTGCATTTCCTGGAAGCTTTAAGGGTGTCAGTTATGGTTCCCCTGAACCGGGTAGGAATACCCATCAACTCTTGAAATGAAGCCAGATGAAAGCAACATTTTAAAACCAGTTTGGAGACCAGCTCGAGTCATTTCATCACTTCTTTCCACCAAAGGCATCTCTGCCCCATGACATCCCAGGAAGTGAGCCTTGAGCTTTGAGAGCAGGGATTGCCTAATACTTGGCCCAGCAGATGGCCAGCCTTGCCGAATTCTAGGTGGTCTGGTCTGAGGGATGGTGTCCTCCCCCGTTTGACAGCCACTCTTGTATCCACTCAGCATACATCTGAGGCAAGTCATGACGCAGTGTCAGCAAAGGTGACCATGCAGGGATGCTGACAGGAGCACGCTCCTGAACTCTTACCACCAACACAGGCTGGAGCTCTGAAGAGCACGGGAGGAGCACAAATCCAAGAGGCATGTGTGGGATTTGGAGACGGATAGACAAGAGTGTCCTCTGTAATCATTTTCCTGGCAACTGGCCCAGATGCTCCTGCTGTCTTTAGGGAGAAGGCAATGACTGGGCCTTGGCTTCTCCTTTTGTGAAATTAAGTGTTGGATGAGAAGGCTCTTGGCTCCAGCAGGCTCTGCACCTCAGTTTCCCTATACCCCATTTCTCTCCTAAGCGGGGGGCAGCACTCCACACAGGGCTTGCTGGAAGGTCTTCCTCTTGGTGACACAGCCATCCCGTGGCTTGAGAAAGGGTGTGACTGTAAGCATCTACCTGGGGGTATGTCAGAGCAAAATAGCTTGCATGGTATAAAGTATATTCTGAACTGTTTTAAGAAGGTTCATCCCTATATACGTGTATGTATGTGCGTGCTAAAGTCTCATGCCTTTGAATGTGAATCTTTTAGAATTTCTATAAATTTAAACAGGAAAATATTTAATAAATAAACCAAAACACGTAATTGCTCCTTAAAATGTTCAGTGGTATGGGGAGGGAATGAAAATATAAACACAAAAAGCCAGGTGAGGCCTAGAACTTAAGTCTGATAGGACAAGAGACATCAAATGATGACACCCACCAATGCTAAGAGCAAGAGACGCAGGAGGCAGCCCAGAGCCCGCGAGGGAGGGACGGACCGCAGGAGGCAGCCCAGAGCCTGCGAGGGAGGGACGGACCGCAGGAGGCTGCCCAGAGCCCGCGAGGGAGGGACGGACCGCAGGAGGCAGCCCAGAGCCTGCAAGGGACAGACGGATGCGGTGCTGGGGGCTGAGCAGAGCACGGTGCCCCTGAGGCTGAGGGCTCTACCTGTCTGCTGTCATTCTCTCGGCAGCCCTGGAGCTTTATGAGGGCACCGGGCGCGCGGTCCACCACTGTAAGACACAGGTCTATGTGCTTCACCGCCTTCTCCTTTGTCAGCGCCCACTCCTGTAACACAAAACCACAAGTCAGAGGCATGCTCTGCACAGGGCTGTGAAGGCAGAGAAGTGACACCAACAAGGTCCCCAAAAGGACATGTCACAGTGGACAGTGGTCCAGAACCCCTGAACCAACTCAGACTGAGCACGTGACGTCCTGCTGACAGCACTTCTGCAGCATGGACAGCATGGGGACCCTCAGGGTCGGGCCCCAAGTTGGCCAGAAGTGCTTTGAGAGCCTCGGTAACTAAGATTAACTATTTTAGCCCCAAATGCAAGTTAGAACACTGTGTTCATTTTTCTGTAATTCAGCGTGATCTATAAAAACTTTAACTTAAGCTTTGGACAGTCAGGGGTAACTAGTCCACCTACATTATCTAAGAATGGCTCGGCCCCCATGCAGGCACAGTTTGGAAATAGCACTTGTGAGTGTAGATTATAATGTGTGAAAACTACAAATGACACACTTAATTTACCAATTTAAACAAAATATACAGTGCATACCTATAACTGAGCGCAGAGTTGATTTACGGATGTTCAGGAAGCTCTCCAAACATTGGCGCAATGAGTCTGTATATTTCTGCACATACATTCCTGCTAAATTTCACTGGGTGTTATGTGCCAAGCACTATTTAAGCTCCTTATACAACAGTCCCATGGGGGACTGCTGTTACTGTTCTCATTTTATACTGTTCTCATCCATAACCAGAGAGTGTGTCAATAACTTGCATATGATTTTAAAAAATATAAACATACACCCAGACACACAAGTTCAGGGCTGAAACCAGGTTGAGAGAACAACCATTCTTTTTTTTTTTTTTTGAGACACAGCCTCAAGCTGTCACCCTGGGTAGAGTGCTGTGACATCACAGCTCACAGCAAACTCCAGCTCCTGAGCTCAAGTGATTCTCTTGCCTCCACCTCCCAAGTACCTGGGCCTACAGGCGCCCACCACAGTGCCTGGCTATTTTTTGGTTGCAGCTGTCATTGTTGCTTGGAGGTCCTGGGCTGGATTCAAACCCACCAGCCCGAGTATATGCGGCTGGTGCCTCAGCCGCTTGAGCCACAGGCGCCGAGCTGAGGAGGACCATTCTAAAGACCATCAGAAAGGGCAAGAAGCCCTCAGAGCAGGGGGTACATGTAGCCACAGGTGGCAAAGGAGGATAGAGCCTGCCTTGGGCTGGGCCACAGCAGGGACAGGAGGCGAGGCTTTTTACAGTCACTCTCCAGCTTAAGCCAATCAGGGAGGAACGCTTGTGTGAGTTCTTAGGATTAAGCAGCCAAGTCTCTACCAACTCAGAGCCCCACAGGGGTGCTCCACCCACAACTGTTCCCCTTTCTGCTCTAAGCTCAGGCAAGACACTGCACCCTCTGTCCATCTGTTGCACACCTACATGACTCAGGTGCCTCACAGTGCTGGGCTCACTTCCTAGTGGGGGGAAAAATAAATGGCGCATAAATAAACATATTCAGTAGCTTCAGGCACCATGAAGTGCTATGAAGACATTGCTTTTTTTGTGTGTGACAGAGTCCCACTATGTCATCCTCCATAGAGTGCTCTGACGTCACAGCTCACAGCAACCTCAAACTCTTGGGCTTAAGTGATTCTCTTGCCTCAGCCTCCCAAGTAGCTGGGACTACAAGTCCCTGCCACAATGCCCGGCTATTTTTTGTTGCAGTTGTCATTGTTTTAGGTGGCAGGCTGGGTTCAAACCCTTCAAATACAGTGTATGTGGCTGGCACCATAACCCTATGCTTTGGACGCTGAGCTGAGGACATTATTTTGCATTTTTCTGTTCTCGGGACAATAGTAAGGAAAGGCATAAAAGACCTTCACTCTCCAGCATCTAAATCACATTAGAATAAATGGTCTATTATTACAGAAACATTGGAACCTACAGACCCCAGTGTTGTAACCTTGTGCAATCACAGGTGGGAGGCGCTGTCTCTGGCTCAGTGGGGTCTCCTCTGCCCTTAGTGTGTGTGTGGTGGGACTTGGGCACATCTCCTCACCTCCCTAAGCTGCCCTTTTCTCCCCTTTTAATTAGTGTTTGTCAAATTTTACTCTGAAGAATTCTATGAAACCTATTATGGTTCTAAGGCAAATAAATTTGGGAAAAACTGAACTGGTGCCAAGTTTCTTTCCTAAAAATTCATAAGCCACCTATGAACGCCTATGACAAGTCCCAGAATAGAAGCCTGCACGGCCTGTGCACCGGGCACCAGGGACCTGGCCCTGACAGCTGGCCCTGCCAGTCCAGGTCCCACATTCTGTGCCACTGTCGCTACACACAGCTGGTTAATTACATAGGCTCTCCAAAGGCACCACTGCCACTCAGTGTCACCCAGACTTTAGGACAATGTGACATTATAAACTACATATTGTTCTCTGCCCTGGTTTCATGCATGATTACAAAGGCTCCTAAAACACCTGTCATTTCTTGAGCTACAAGGTAGGAGCATCTTTTGCCCTAGTGTTGGATCTCAGCCCTGAGGATAGAGTGCTGCTAGCCCCTTGGAATTTTCCTAAGTGACAGGAAAACTATTCTACTAAGGTGACTCTTGGGGGGCTCATGGATTGGGGCTGGTCACCAGAAGGGCCAAGCCACAATTAGAAGTTTGGAAACTGTCAGTCCCTCCACAGGTTGTCTTTTGGGAAGGGGTGAAAGAGTGGAGCTTGAGTTTATGATCGATCAAGACTGCATGATGAAACCTCCATAGAATCTCTGAAGGTGGAATGTGAAAAGCCTAGAGGTCCCTGAACACGTGGAGTGGGGGGGGGCCCCACACCAGGGGAGAGTGTGGTGGTCCCTCCACACCCCTTCACACCCAACACGTGGAGTGGGGGGGGCCCACACTGGAGGAGGGTGTGGTGGTTCCTCCACACTGAACATGTGGGGGGGGCACACCAGGGGAGGGCGTGATAGTCCCTCTACACCGAACACGTGGGGGAGCCCCACAACGGGGGAGAGTGTGATAGTCCCCCCACACCCCACCCACCCCTCCACACACTTTTTTTTTTTTTTTTTTTTCCCCCACACACTTTGCAATTATGTGTCTCTTCCACCTAGTGCTCCTGAGGTTATCCTTTTCAGGTAACCTGTTAAGTAAACTGTTCTCTGGAGTTCCATGAGCTGAGCTTACAAATGGCTGAACCCAAGAGAGGGCAGTGGGAACCCTGATTTAAAGTTGGTTGGTCAGAAGCACAGGTGACAACCTGGACTTAGGATTGGGGTCTGAAATGGGGGCACTGTGTGAGACTGAGTCCTCAGCCTATTAGGGTCTGCGCTAACTTTGGGTAGACAGTGTCAGGGCTGAATTGGATCTTGGGACACCCAGGTAGTGCCTGCAGATAACTGGAGAGCTGCTTGGTGTGGCAGGGAAGCCCACACATAATGGTGTCAAAGTCTGGGTATAAAATAGGAAAAAAGTTTGTTTTCTCCTATTCATTTGGTCAGAGAAGTGTTGCAAGTAGACAGAGGAAGCCATATATATGTGGCATCAGGATGAAGAGGTTCAGGAAAAGCTATGTCCTTACCTCTTTGATCCCATTTACACTGCCAGAGCCAATGACCCTATGACACACAAAGACGCCCACTGAAGAGGGCAGTGTGGCTGGCTTGTAATCCCAGCACTTTGGAAGGCTGAGGTGGGAAGAGTGGTTGAGACTAGGAGTTTGAGACCAGATTGGGCAATATAGCAAGACCCCATCTATACCAAAAAAAAAAAAAAAAGAGAGGGAGGAAGAAGAAAACAGGTGGCACATACCTAAAGTCCCAGCTATTAGGGAGGCTGAGGCAGGAGGATCACTGGAGCCCAGGAGTCCAAGGCTGCAGTGGGCAACCCAGTGTAGGTTCCTGAGACCAGGTTCCCTCCCAGAAAGCCTGGTTTAATTCAGGTCAGAGGGCACCAGGTCTCTAAAGCGCTCCCCAGTGCTCCCAAATGAGCCTTCCAGCCTAGGTAACGGGGTGAGACCCTGTCTCTAAGAAAGAAGATGGCAGCCCCAGATGGGACAATGTTGCTGTGAGAAGGTTCTAGACAGTCCTTGGCAGCAGGTGTTGAGAGATGGTGGAAGTTTCTCTGACACCGGGTTGGAAACCACATCTGAATGCTTCCACAACCTTCTCTCTATTGTGTGCCTGATTATTTTAGACCAGACTTTACACAGAACTCCAGAAAAACTAATTTAGCTATGCTAACAACAGAGCTAGCTACTGCTTTGTTCTTCTGTTGCATTTCAATTATCTGAATTGGTGAAGTAAAGTTCATAAATATTTAAGCATGCTTTTCTGAGCTGCCACTCTTAAAAAAGAAAGGCCATTAATTTTCCCATTTCCTGTGTGTGTGCTGAGGCTCAGCTGGAAATCACATAACAAACCTGACTGTTCCAAAGCACCATGCCCTATTTTCAGGTAGGACATATTATGTTCCCTCTCACTTCTCATCCATGTGGCACACTACCCAAAAAGCATCACTCTCTACCGGTCCAGAGAGGACTCGCTCATGGTGGGCTCATGCTGGACCATGGCAGACGTGCTCCTTGCCTCCTGTCACCCCCAGGACTGCGCGCTCTGCTACGCCAGCTCCTGGCCACACACAGCTATTTAAATTTCTTTCTTTTTTTTTTTCATAGTCATTGATTTCACATTTTATTCTCATTACATTGGATTGGGAGAGGAAGGAGCTGTGCACAATGTACAGATTGTGGTAGTTTTTGTCTTTCAGATAGACAGGGATCCAGGTTCTAATTGTCACTAGGTTCAGGATCTGTGACAGGTACAGTGGACCACTGCTGCCAGGGGGTGGTGGATACTATGAGAATTGCAGGAAAGAGGTATTGAACTGACCACGGAAAGTTCATGTTCCAGGGCTGCCATCTGAGTGCCTCAGGATCCTCCATGTAGATAACATGTGGAGGAGCCCACAGCGGCCCCTGGAAGGGAACAGGCATGCCAGAGGCCTGGGGTTGGTATGCAGGAGGCAGGAGGTCAGCTACATCTGCATAGGGAGGATCTGAAAAGATGCTGGCCTCCCATCTGCAACCCAGAATCCTGCTTAGGGCCTCTTCATAAGGACATGGCAAAGGTCTACTCCTTGGCCTGTTATTGGCCTCGCAAATAGTGTAGTATAAATCCTCCAAACTCTTCATCATCTGGAGACATTCTCCACAGCTTTTGTGTATGCCCCTCTGCTTGAGACGCTTGGCAATCTCTCTGGATACTATGTGATTCTTCTTCACTTTGAAGTACACCTCTTGCAGGAAACTCCAGATTTCCCAGTCACTCCATGTTTTAATTAACGTCTGATAGTTTTTCTGGTTTCTTGGTTTCTCTTTTTTTCTTTACTTGCTGAGGTTTTACCTGAGTCTTTTGTCTCACATCCTCCATTTTTCCTCCTCGGTTCTCTCCTGGGACTCTTCACACTGCAGCTACAGAGCCTAACCCTGGGATGATGGAGCACTAACACTTACTCTTCCCTAATGGAATCCGGGAGTCAGGAGATGTCCAAGCATGGAAATGTGTTTGCTCCTCTCTGCTTCTGGTGTATCTGGTATATCTTTAAATTTCAATTCATTAAAATTAAATGAAATTAAAAATTCAATTCATACTAGTTATATCTCAAGTGCTCAGTAACCACATGTGGCTAGGTTTGGACAGCGCCCATCGAGAATATTCCACCACAGCCAGGGTTCCACAGGACAGAAAGCTTGCTGGCTTCAGGCTGGTCTCTGAAGCACAGTGATCCCAGGTGTGGGGTGCAGGACACCGTGTCACTGTGCTGCCTCTCCTCAATCACACTTGGGGATGTGGCTGTCTCTCCCCACTAGAACGCCCCTCAGACCCTCACGTGGATCAATTTGGATCACATAGGAGCACTTCAGAGACCTGTACCCTCTGCCCGGAGTTAAGCCAGGCTCTCTGAGCAGAGGACTTGGCCTCAGTGCCCTGTAGGGGTCGACTCCAGAGTAGGGTTCCCAAGGGGGCCTGAGTGTGGGCAAGGGGTGACCGCGGTATTCAGCAGTATTCGCTGGAAAGGATAGGAAAGTCTCAGGTGACAGCAGTGAGGGCCACGCCAGCACAAGAGAGAAAAGCATTTGATCCCTTCTGTTTCCCAAGACAGCCCTGAGCTATACCTTGGGTGCAGCCCTCCCCCCTGTACAGAGCAGTCAGAACACTCTCACTGTGGCAGAGGACACTCCAGCAATGAAACATAGAGGTGAGCCACGCAGAGGTGGCGCCAAGAGAAGTCTGAAGCTCCGACAGCACAGAATCTGTCACCACCCCTCCATCCTGTGATCCTTACGCCAAAGACAGTAGGCTTCACTCGCCCCACATGAATTATCCTAACTTCTGCATTCAGTGTGATTCCCACTGAAGGCGTGATGCCAAGCCCCAATGAATCGCCTTTCTTAGACTGAACCCAATTTTCCTGAGAATTAGATCTGTCATTTCCCTCTTCCTCACCAATCTTCGCTTTTCTATAGCATTTCAGTGAATTTTCATCATAGTGACAGGTGGAAAGATATGAGAAACGTCCCCCATGCTCACTGCCTTTCCCACCTCAACACTGAAGCTCCAGGCACGGCCAGAGTGAGCTGCTACTCACACCTACACGGGAGTAAGAGTGGTAACCCCTGCTGGGCCTGCATGCCAATTATGTGAGATGAGGGTGTCACCCAGGTCTCTGGGTTTCCTTTTCTTTTTTCTTTTTTTTTTTGAGACAGAGTCTCACTATGTCACCCTTGGTAGAGTGCTATGGCGTCACAGCTCACAGCAACCTCAAACTCTTGGGCTCAAGTGATTCTCTTGCTTTACCCTCCCCAGTAGCTGGGACTGCAGATGCCCACCACAACGCCCAGCTATTTTTTGTTGCAGTTGTCATTGTTGTTTAGCTGGTCCAGGCTGGGTTCAAACCTGCCAGTCTCGGTATATGTGGCTGGCGCCATAACCACTGTGCTACGGGTGCTGAGCAGGTCTTCTGGTTTCCAAGCAGTAAGTAAAAACCACATTTCACAGCAGGGTGTGGGACTGAGGAGCTGTCAAGGACACAGAGGCACTTGTAGTGGGTACAGCACCTTTCCCTGCTGCCTCTGCCCACCCAACAAATACTAATAGCTCTTTACCCCTCTGGCTATGTGCCTTCCTCCACTCTGCCCATGCCTCCTCCACTCCACTACTTCCTCCCTCTTTATGGATTCTGACTTCTAAGCCATGTCTGACACTCATGGGGCCTGTAACAAGAACAAAGAGAGAAGCCCACCTGTCACATGGGTAAATATTTAAAACCAATAAATTGGCTGGCTTGTGTGCTCCCCCACAGCCTATGGCCTGATCCCTGGGGAGCATCCTCAAGACCCAGAGGCTAGAACAGAGGGGAGAGACTGGAATGATACAAACATTCTGGGGCCGGGGCCGTGGGGCCAGGCCCGGACAGCTGCCCCATGCCCCAAGCCGACTGGCACTGGCTCAGCCTCGTCCTGAGGCAGGCTGCTTCCCCTCTGATGTCCACACCATTCGGGCAACCACTGCAACCACATCAGCAAGAAAGGAGCCAAAAGACCTGGGGATTGTGGTCAGTCTGGATACTAACCAGGAGGATGTGGACCAGCAACTTTACCTAAAAGCACATACCCCTTTCAAAAGTATGTCTGGTTAAAGGAAAGTTATAGGATCAATAAATTTAAGGTCCATACGCTTAGTTAAATGGCCTGTTTTTGTTCTTAAATGCAGGCCCTCTTGGTGCCAGGCAAGCTTCCCAGAAGGGGCAAAGTGTTCTCTGGGTGGCCAGGCATCCCCGTGCACAAAGCTCGTGCTCTACCCACTCCCCACGGTCATCTCATGGTAAAACTGCTCTGGAACTCACATTAGGCCCATCCGGCCTCCACTGCTTCCTTTCCTGTGATGGGAGGTAGTAGGTTTTCATGGCTCGGGAAAAGGAAGACACACACTGGAGCAATTAAGAATTCATATTTTATATCTTAAGCTATAATTACCTAGCAGGGGACACCAATAACTAGCAGCTACCCAAGTTCCTGATGAAGCGTCTACTGTTAGAACACAAGGCAGGTGTTGTAGTCAGGAGCCAGATGCAGGCGCAGACATGGAATGAGTGCCTCAGTGTGGGGGGACAGGCATGCACATGGTGGGGAGGACAGAGCTGGCAAGGAGACTAAGGCCACCAGCCCTGCCAATTAAAGTGACCGGTATACCCCTTGCAGTTGAGCTTGGCCTGAGGCAGGGAGAGCTCCATGAGTCAGTCGAGCTCTGTGACATCCCATCTGACCCAGGGGCTTCTTCACAGACAGCTCCCACCACAGAAGAAAGGAGGCAGCTAGGACTTCTAACCTCCAACCCCGTCCCAGCACCCCTGCACATACCTGGTTTCCCCCAGCATTGTGACACTCATAAACTCCAACAACACCATCGGTAAAATGTCCCAAAGTGTCGAGACAGTTGGTTCCCTGCTGCAAGGCCCCAAAAGCTATATCCTGATGGTCCGGAACCCTGAAAAGCAACATCAGAATCACCTGCTTGGTTCCACATGGGCACCAGACACTGTCCACCTATCCTGGTGCTCAGTGACTTTGGCACAGGTCTCAGGAAAAAGAGAAAGGCCTGGTGCCCAGGGACCTGTGTGCCCCTTTGTACCACAGCATTTCTCCTAGTCTCTGGATTTCTACCTAACAGTTTAAAATCTTAACCCGGTGCGTTTGTATCACAAAGGGACAATTTTCTCTGGAAAAGAAAAGCTTCTGACACCCTTCAGAGTTAGTCTTATTAGAAGTCACTTAGAAAATCAGTCAACATGGTCAGATCCTGTTGCCTCAGACTTTCCAATATACTCAAATCTGACCATCAGCCAATAAAGGGGGAAAATAAGTAGATGTGGCAGGGGACTTGAGACAAACAAAGCAATAAGGCTCATGCTTCAGAATCAGCCCTGAGCCGCAGCCCCACCTCTGCTAGGTGCTGGCTGTGTGATCTTTTCAGGCAAGATTTCACTTTCTCTGAACCTCAATTTGCTCTTTTGTGCAATGCCTACTAAAAAGAGGTCTGGTACAAACACTGCATGAAACATTTCAGGTAAAGCACTCGGTTCAATTGCTTGTTGGCTTTTTGGCTAAGGTCAACTACAGCATTTAGCTTAGTGCTTGGCCCATACCAAGTGCTAAGGAATAGAAGAGATTATTAAAGACACAATAAAAATATGAAGCTAGTGCCTGACCTGCCCTGCCCTGCACAGATAGGAAAGCAGATTCACCAGTGGTTCACCAAGTGCCAGATGCCTTGGATGTGGCCTTATGTGGGTGCAGGGCCCAGCATCACCCCAATTCCTGGGCAAGGTCAGCAAGAAACTATACATTTACTGTCTCTCTGGCACCCTTACGGACCAAGTCACAGGGGAAAAGCAAAATGAAGACCTTCAGGGGCTAAAATCCACAACTGAGAAGCCCCTCCCTCCCTGCAGGGAGAGAGATGATGGCCAGGGTCTCCCACTGGTGCCACGAGTGGCTGTCCTTGCTCGTAACCCCCACTGAAAGTCGTCCCACAGAGGGAATCAGAGGCAGGAGGATGCTGCCTTCTCCTCTCTTCTTCGGGGGTACAGGCCTCCTGGTGTCTCACATATTTTTTAAAAGCGGAGTTCCCAAGAGTTAAATCAGCGAACAGCAGTGAGGCAGTGAGCCACATTCCCCAGCTCTCTGACAGATCTCCATGACAGAGGCTCCAAGGAGGCATCAAGCAGAAAAACAATGGTGGCCACTCCTGCATTCACAGCCACTGTACTGGAGACATGTGAGTCACTGTGCAACATGCTCTGGGGATATTTAGAATTAGAAATGTGCCACATTAAGGCATGGCCTGCCTGACAGTCCCTTTAAGAAGATGAAGTTCTGATGGTTCCAGAAACCCAGCAGCTCCACAGGTCCTCTGAGGAGGTTACAGCAGGTCCCTCAGGATAGGAACTCAGATTAGCTCAAAATGAGAGGCCAGGTATGGAAATAAGGCTCAGGAGAGTGTTTCTGTTTCACCACTGATCCTCCTGAAGGGAAGCAGGGCTTTGGCATTATTCTTATTTCACATGGGATTAAAACAGCCCAGAAGGTAGAAACCCGTGGTCAGGTCCCCACGCTCTCAGCCTCCACCGGGGGCTATTAGGTGCCTGCCCATGGGAGGGACAGCAACGCCTTGTGAGCTGAAGCCAAATGGGAAGTGATGAGGCTGATACACTCCGTCTCTGCCCTAGCTGCCCCCAACCCCTCTCTGCCTCTCAGCACTGACCCACAAGGGCAGGAAGAGTGGCAAGGTTGAGCATGCCAGGGCAGAGGTGCCCAGGCAGGAGGAACCTAGGGAGGCAGCACGGGGCACTTACTCTTGGAGGCTGGGGACTGCTGCTCTGGCCACGCCATCTCACCAGTGAAGGATGCTAAGGAAGAGGAGGCTAACACAAGGTGATACCTTGGACTGCTTCCAAGGCCACGAAGACTGGGAGGATGACTCAGCAGGAATAGGTGCTTGGGGAGCACTTTCTCGGGGTACAAGAGGTCCACAGTGGAGGAGGACACAAGCTCTTACCGGGAGCCCTGGCTCCTGGCCTCACAACCCCCTTCAGTTCGTCTGCCACCTTCCTCTTGAGACCTCTGCTGCCTCCCTGACTTTGTTTGCTTCTGAGCCTTTATGTGGTGAAACCCAGGTCCCTGGAGACTTACCTTAATTCTGGATAGACATTTTCAAGGTACCATTTGAAAGGCTTGCAGTTAAGTTTCTTCCTAAGCTCCAATCTGCTCTGAATACTGGAGAAGACAGAAATAAGATTCTTTTGTACATTTTAAGATCAGGCAGGCTCTCTACATCAAAGAGGAAAATTTGTCAGTAAGAACAGGGTTGGGGAAAGTGTACAGCATGGACTGTCCCGTGGGTCCAGGAGGCCTTGAGCAGAAGGCCCTGTCCACACGGGCAGCTGTCTTTACCCCTGTCCCACCCTCCTCACCAAAGGATCCCGGTTAGCACAAGAAGGCAGGGCCGACACTTACTTTCCATAGGGAACGTTTCTGGCAGAAGGCACTGCTGCATAATAGAAATTTTTATATTCGTCCATCCAGACCTCTGCTGCCCGGCGGGTATTGCTAGAAACAAAATAAACCTTGAGGTGTGATTTGCTTTCTGTCAGCATCACCCTGTTTGCATGTGTCTGCTGGTAGTGCAAATGAGGGCAGTCCCTGTGGTTCCCGCTGGGGTGTGTGGTGCAGGGCAGGGAGCAGGCTGCTCCACCCAGCATCCTGCTGGGATTGTGCACAGCTGGCACTCAGTGAATTCTCACTGACCAACAGAATTGTCATCTGCCCATTCACCATACACAGATGGACAAAGGGCAAGAGTCAAAGTTAAAACCGTGGTACAAGCAGGCACTTTACAGAAGGGACTAGGGCTGTGTCATAAAGCAGTTCAAAATTACATACCCAGAGGGCTATGGCTGGAGAGCACAGCAAGGGCACACTGGGTCCCGACAGCCTGTCCCACCCTGGTTCTAACACTAGCAGACAGTGGGGGGAGAAGTTCAGTGACACAAGAGTAACTGCTGGAACTGCTTTCCTTTCTGCAGACTGGAGCCAACAGAGGTCATGTTTGAACAGGAGTAGAGTGTGAAGGTGTGGCAGTTCCATGCCCTGTCTGGAGCCCCTACTGGGCTGTGTCCTAGCACACAGAGGGGGCTTTGCTGGAAGAGCAGAAAAGCTCCTGTCCGTATCTCACAATGATGGGGAAGAGAGCCACGATTCCCAGTAAAGCCTCCAGGACAAGCCACTCTCGGATGTACGGCCTACACTAGAAGCTACTGCGCGCACAGGCATCTGCAGTGTATGCTGCCAAAGGTTCCTGCTCCAGTGGCCAGGAAGCAATGTCAGTGCAGTGGACCTCTGGCCTCCCTGCTCCTGACCACGGGTACAGGCAGGCTCACACTCAGGCACAGCTGGCCTCTAGAAGAATGAGCCCGGAGTGCAGGCACCCCGTTCTTCCAAAGTAAACATGACAGAGAGGCAAGGCTCATTTTTAAAATCAGTCTTTTTCTCTACCCTAAAGGTCCCTTTGAAATGGCAAGTTTTTCAAATTATTAAAATAATTCCTGTTTGGGGCCTGTATCCTCCACATAAAATTATGTACATACCTTTTGTTTTAATGAAGTAAATTATGTTGCATTATGTACAATGCCATTCAAGAGACAGACAAGACAAAATGAAGGTACCCTGCCCCGACCAGCTGCCTCTACTTTTAGAAATTTACCTCAAGGAAATAATTAGCTAGGAATAAGAAAAAGTGAAAATGTGCTCACTTCAGTGTTGTTTATATTGACAAAAAAAAGAAGAAACTATATGACAAAATACAGGGAAGTGATCAAATAAATGGAATATTCCATGACATGAATGAGGCCCTGGACTTCGGTGACAATAAAAGAGATCAAACAACAGCACCACAGATGCCTCTTACAGAGGCAGGAGGAGAGCGAGAGAGATGGAGACGGGTACTGACGGAGAGACTGAGTCACCAACGGAAGAGTGCAGAGACACAGTCTGGTTTGATGATGAGACTGATGACTTTCTACGTTCTCTCTGTAAACAAAAGATACGTATGTATGTACACACACAAACACACACACACACGTATAGAGACATGAGTACTTGAAGTACTGGGGGTAACTGGATCATAAGTGTTATTTCTCAGGAGAGCCATTAAATACCCTAGTGGAATTTTGGGGTCTTGCTAAAGACTGTGCCTTAACTACGCAGAGGTGTGACTTCAGCCCTCTGGAATTCCCTGGGAGGACAATGAAAGATTCTGATTCAAGGACGTCCCAGGTCCCTTTCAACCTGAATGGCCTTTATGATCCCAATCACTCGTGTTTTAAAATCAGAACTCTTAGGTGTTTAATTCGTAATTCTTAAATGCAAAGCAATCCTTGTCTGTTTTAGGAATAACAAAACTCTAGAACGGCCGTTGCGTGCTACTGAGCACTGGTTCCTTTCATTCACGTATTTATTGGTTCATGTGGATATTTGTCCGGCACCTACTGTGCCAGCAGTCCTCCAGGTGCCCAGATACAGTGCGGCCTTCACTGAGGCCGCCCCCGCTTTTCCAGGTATGTAGATGGTACTTACACACTCAATCTCACATTTTACTGGTTCAGAATCCCTAATGCAAAAATGTGAAATGCTCTGAAATCCAAAATATTTTGAGTGCTGACATGAGAGTGACATCTTTGCTTTATGATGGTTCAATGTGCACAAACTTTAATAAACAAAATTATTAAAAGCATTCTATAGAATTACCTTCAGACTATGTGTATAAGGTGTACATAATACACAAATGAATTTCCCATTTACAATTGGGTCTTACTCCCAAGATATCTCATTATATAGTACAAGAATAATGATAAATATAGCAGGCTATATTTAATCTATAATAAAATACATTATGTATTATATATTATGTAATAGTATATTTGCAAATTTTCAGATTTCCCCCAACATCCCAAACACTTCTGGTTCCAAACATTTCAGGTCAGAGATACAACCTAGATAGGAAATGCAGAGGACCTGGAACTGGAAACCTGGTCACAGGCCTTCACCTGTGTCCTTCAGACAAGCTGATGGAGGCCACAGGAGGTGTTTCAACAGACCTGCCGCCCTAAGGATGGAGGCTCTGGGTGAATTTCCTCTCCACATCTCTCCACATGGGCTCCTCAGCTATGAAATACAATTAAGACTGTTTCTCCTCCAACAAAGAGTGTGATATCTTGAGTATTTTAACACATTGTTTTCTGAAATCCCACTGTTTGCTAAGAGATTATCAGTGGCTTTGACTGGGGTATTTGATATATTTATCTAAGAACTTCCTGGAAAGATTCCCTGTTGCCCCTGGGAAAAAGCACACATATTGATGTTTGTTTGGTTGTATAATATCATTATTTTTTTTTTAATAAAAAACAAAATCAAAGCTTAGACAATATTCATGAAAAGCTATAGTTTTTTAAGAGAATGTAATTTGGTCAGACCATTATATGTTATTTTGGTTTTTGCTTAAAGTTTCCTTAGAAATCAGGTAAAAATTCAACTTTTGTGTAACATATGTATAGGTAATTACTTAATAGAAGTTTAAAAATACTATATAAAAGATAAGCCAGTAATCCCCCCATCCCCCTTCCTACCCCAGCACGAGCAACTTTCCAGCAGAGGTGAGTAACCACACTCACCCATCCACAGGACGGATGTACCTCCCTAGTCTCCACTACCACACTGGCAAACACTGCCTACCTCACAATGAAGCCAGATCTGATCCTCTGCACTGCTACACACCTACTCCCGGCACAGTCTGGCATTGCTTAGATGGGGATACATTCTGAGAAATACTTCGTTCGGTGATTTTGTCCCTGTGTACACAACACAGGAGTACTTACACAGACCTAGGTGGCACAGCCCACCGTACACCTGGGGCGTGTGGCACAGCTTCTTGCTCCCAGGCTACGTGCCTGTGCAGCAACCTACTGTGCTGAGTACTGCAGGCAGCAGTAGCACAAAGCGAAGTGCTTGTGTACTAAAAACATCTAAGCACAGAAACAGTACAGTGAAAATATGGTGCCAGAAAGATACAGGACTAACTGCATTGAAAAAACATTGTCACAGGGCATATGACTACGTCTCCTCTCAGAGGCGTCTTCTTGTGACCTCCGGCACTCTCGGCAGAGGAGGCATTTGCACCACTCTCACCACAGTGCCACTTCCTTGCCACCCTTTACCAAGAGCTAGAAGGACCTTTCCAAAGCATAGAACAGAGAAGTAGGCATCCGCTTAAAATCCTCAACAGCTTCCTCCAGCATCAAATGACACTCAAAGTTTCCCATGACCTGCCAAGGTGCAGGGCCCTTGACCTGTCCAGCTCTCCTGCCCCTGCCCCGTTACTCCCCAGGCTCCAGCCACTCTTAGCTTTCCCTGCTTCACGGATGTGCTGGGACACCCTCATCTCGACAGCGGTGCCTGCTCCTCCTGCAGGGAGCCCGGGTGCTCCAGTCCCCCCATCCTCCCCATCCACCCCTCCCCCAGGGTCTCTTCATGTGCAAGCCTTCCCCACTGTCCCTGTCACGCTCCACCACATGACAGCTTTCTCTATCACAGCATTTGCTAGTGTTTAAAACATCTTATTTAGCTGTGTGTTTCATTGTCTACCCTGACCAGAGGTAACCTCCCCAATGTCTGACTGTCACACTGTTTTGTTGTTGGCATTAAAGAGAATTCTCTAGGTTCTCAACCTTTCTAATGCCGCAAACCTTTAAAAACAGTCCAAAAGGGTTGCAACCCACAGGTTGACAACCACTGCTCTAAGAAAATATTTGATCCATCAATGCTCCCTCACTGTACAGAAATAAAGAGATTTCCACCTTCTTGTTAAAAAAAAAAAATAATAATATTTAATCCAACAGAATAACAATGTACAAATTTTTTGTGCAGAAAGCCCGTCATGGGGCATCCTTGTGCTTACTAAAACACACGCGTCACCCATCCTTAACTCAGCTCCACAGCAAGTTGTCTTTTTGGTTAAGATGTGGTACTTGCTATGGTTTGAATGTCTGTCCCCTCCAAAACTCATGTCCTAATTTAATTGTCAATGTAACAGCATTTCAGCATTAAAAGCTGAGACCTTACAAGGTGCTTAGGGCCAAGAGTGCTGCAGCCTCCTTGCTGGACTGCACCGTGCGTCACACATGTGGACGGGTGTGTTTGGCTTCCGCCTGCTGGCTCTCATCCGCTCTCCTCTCTGTCCTTCCACCATGTGTTCATGTAGCATGAAGGCCAACGCAAAGACTCAGCAAACAATATCCAACCTCCCAGCCTCCCAAACTCTGAGAGACTGAGCGTCTGCTCATTATAAATTACCAAGTCTATGGTGCTGTTACAGCAGTAAAGAATTAACTTAAGACAATACTGCTCTTATGTGCCTTAAATGGTGACATATAATACAAAAACACATTTTCTTAATTCCTATATTTTCAGGGAATACAATTCTAAGAAGATTTGCACAACTGCCACCACAATCAGGAGACAGAGCAATCCCCCTACTTCAAACACGCCTACGGCTATCTCTCAGCTGTGCTCTAACTAAGCCCTGTCCACCCCTTGGTATGTCCCCCATCACTGAAGTTGTGTCTAAGACTATCAAGCATGTGGAAGCATGTATGTAACCACCCTCTCTCCACGTCATATCCTGTCCACATGTGCCCTGTCAGTATGTAACCACCCTCTCTCCACGTGACGTCCCGTCCACCTGTGCCCTGTCAGTAAGTAACCCCCTCTCCCCACGTGACGTCCCGTCCACCTGTGCCCTGTCAGTAAGTAACCCCCTCTCTCCACGTGATGACCCGTCCACCTGTGCCCTGTCAGTATGTAACCCCCTCTCTCCACGTGACGTCCCGTCCACCTGTGCCCTGTCAGTAAGTAACTCCCCTCTCTCCATGTGACGTCCCGTCCACCTGTGCCCTGTCAGTAAGTAACCCCCTCTCTCCACGTGATGACCCGTCCACCTGTGCCCTGTCAGTATGTAACCACACGCTCTCCATGTGATGTCCCGTCCACCTGTGCCCTGTCAGTATGTAACCCCTGCTCAGCCGTGATGTCCCGTCCACCTGTGCCCTGTCAGTATGTAACCCCACGCTCTCCATGTGATGTCCTGTCCACCTGTGCTCTATCGGTATGTAACCCCTGCTCAGCTATGATGTCCCATCCACCTGTGCCCTGTCGGTATGTAACCCCTGCTCTGCATGTGATGTCCCGTCCACCTGTGCTCTGTCGGTATGTAACCCCTGCTGAGCCGTGATGTCCCGTCCACCTGTGCCCTGTCGGTATGTAACCCCTGCTCTCCACGTGATGTCCCATCCACCTGTGCCCTGTCAGTACGTAACCCCACGCTCTCCACGTGATGTCCCGTCCACCTGTGCCCTGTCGGTATGTAATCCCTGGTCTGCATGTGATGTCCCGTCCACCTGTGCTCTGTCGGTATGTAACCCCTGCTCAGCCGTGATGTCCCGTCCACCTGTGCCCTGTCAGTATGTAACCCCACACTCTCCACGTGATGTCCAGTCCACCTGTGCCCTGTCGGTATGTAACCCCTGTTCTCCACGTGATGTCCCGTCCACCTGTGCCCTGTCAGTATGTAACCCCTGCTCTCCACGTGATATCTCGTCCACCTGTGCCCTGTCAGTATGTGACCCCTGCTCTCCACGTGATGTCCCGTCCACCTGTGCCCTGTCAGTATGTAACCCCTACTCTCCACGTGACGTCCCATCCACCTGTGCCCTGTCAGTATGTAACCCCTGCTCTCCACGTGATGTCCCATCCACCTGTACCCTGACAGGGGCGTGCTCCTCTCCACTGCTAATTGGCACTGTGTTGCATGACGGTATGACACACCCAGTGAAGGGCACCTGCTCCCTAGGAGCCCCAGGCCGTGTCCTGTGTAGGGGCGGTCAGGCCTGCTCTGGTCCAGCTCATCCTCTCATCACTTACCGAGCAAAGACAGTGCCGCTCCCCCCTGGGAATGTGTAGGGGTGCTGCTTCCGGAACACATGACCCACACGGCTGCAGGGGATGATCTCCAGGCTGCCACCACACTGCCACACGCGGAAGGAGATCTCTGAGATGATGAACAAGACATGGTGATCACAGAGCTGCATCAGGTGCCAAGCAGGGCGCAGAGGCTCCCAACTGTCCACGTGGGGCCCCTGCACTCAGAGCTGCTAGAGGAGGCCTAGCAGGGAACGTTTCCTACCCCAGTCTCCACAGCACAATCTAGGGAGCATGCTCATGCGAAATGTTTTCAGGTTCACGTGGACACATGAATGAGTATTGACCTATTTTGAACAGAAAGGCCTCTTGGCATAAGCTTGCGCATATCCCAATGTCATCCTAACTCTCAAATGACGAAGTGCTTCCACAGCACTCCTCACTAGCTCTTTGTTTTGTTCTTTAATTATTTTGTATTAAATCATAACTTGATACATTGATGCATTTATGGGGTTCAGGGTACTGCTTTGATATACAATGTGAAATGTTTACACTGAACTAAGTAACACATCCATCACAATTATACTCATTTCTTAATAGTTTTGAAATGTACCATTGCATCATGCACATTAGGTGAGGTCCCCCCAAATACCCTCCCTCCTCCTTGATCCCCCTCCCCTCCCCTCTCTCTGGACTGTAATTATGTTTTGCCATTTGTATGAGTGTGTAGGTGGTTATATATTGATTTCATAGTAGTACTGAGTACATTGGATATTTTGTTTCCATTCTTGAGATACTTTACTAAGAAGAATATGTTCCAGCTCCATCCAGGTAAACATAAAAAAAGATGTAAAGTCTCCATCTTTTTTATGGCTGCATAGTATTCCATGGTATACATATACCACAATTTGTTAATCCATTCATGGGTCAATGGGGGCGTGGGCTGTTTCCATGTCTTGGCTATTATGAATTGGGCTGCAACAAACATTCTGGTACAAATCTCTTTGTTGTAAAATAATTTTTGATCATCTGGGTATATACCTAGTAGAGGAATTGCAGAATGGAATGGTAGGTCTACTTTTAGTTCCTTGAGTATCCTCCAAACTTCTTTCCAAAAAGGTCGCATTAGCTTGCATTCCCACCAGCAGTGCAGAAGTGTTCCCCTTTCTCCACATCCACGCTAACATCTCTGGTCTTGGGATTTTGTGATATGGACTAATCTTACTGGAGTTAGATGATATCTCAAAGTAGTTTTGATTTGCATTTCTCTGATGATTAAGGATGATGAGCATTTTTTCATATGTCTGTAGGCCGTGCGCCTGTCTTCTTCAGAGAA